>JANSTS010013712.1:0-38617 GCA_026546915.1 Sylvicola fuscatus
GGAGGGGGGGGGAGGGTGGTCTGTAAGAAAAGCGAATGTGTTAAATGTCGCTTCAACACAACGAAGACAAGACTCGCGCCCACACAATGGTATACTCTAAGGAGGTACTCATGAGTCGCGTGACTTTGGCCGTCGGCAAACAATAAAAACCGATACAAGAGACGATGTTGGCCAGAACACATATCCGTCATTCTTGGACATGTTCTTGTGGTCATAAAGCGCAAACAATGCACCACAGACCGCACACATATGCAGTATGCATATGTTAGGCGTGCATCGGCGCCCCCCCCCCCCCTTCCCAATTGTTGTCGCTGAAGTCTCATTGGTTGCATTGAAAGGTGGGATCGTGAGCAATCATAACTGCAGGTAATTATGTTTCAATGTTTCTGTATTCTGTGCGCTTTTAAATGGCTTTCGCGATTTGTATTTGCATAAAACACAGATTTTGCGTGTACCATTCCGTTAAGGGCGCCCAATACACAATTAAGACGTAAATTATGTTGCAATAGTGTGTTTTGGTCTGTGCCAGCAATCTTTAAAGTCAGCAAGATTCTAAGACGTTCAACACACACACACACACACACACACTCGCAGAGTTCGCACATCGCTCGTACGTGCGTTTTATTGCCGCGTTACAGCACAAAAGCCGCCAGCCGATATGTTTCTCAGTTCAGCATCGGATTAGTTTAAACTGTAATAGCATCTCTATATGCTTTCCAATTATGCTTTTGAATCACTGGGCCCGCCATAAAACTAACCATCTTTCGATTAGCACTACAGAAAACATCATTTAATTTATGCTAAACTCGCGCCTTCGTCACATCATCGACGTTTTATGTGATAGCGCAGTCCGTCTTTAGGTCATCTTAAAGTGGCATTGATATAACATCATAACAATTCCATGGCCGCGAGCATCGCTCATAAATTGATTTAAATTTCTAAGAATTTTTATAGCTTTAAGATCACAATGCCCTCCCTGAAATGTTGTTCGCGGAAATGTTTTTATTTAGATTCATAATCCATCTTGTGAAAATAAAAGCGTCTTGAAATTCAATTTTCTTAAGATGTGGATTGACCGTTTTGTTGTTTGTCTTGTAAGGAATTTGCGCTAGTTCGAAATTATCGTACTTAGTTGAAATGTATTGATTGTATTATATATTTGATTAAAAAAGTTGTTCAAGAAAACTGTAGTTAAGATCAAGAAAAGATAAAACTAAGACGATTTCAAAGGAAATGTTGAGCAAATACATCTTAAAATAGAAAAAGCCAATTCCAATAATATATTATATTTACACGAACAGCATTTCTTTCAAAGATGCAACATCCCAGATATCTTCAATACATTAAAATCACCTAAGAAGTTAATTATCAGTAAAAAAAAAACAAAAATCTTTAAAAAGAAGACGTAATTAAGGTAAAAAACTTTTGCAATACTGATTTGTTATTACTAGAAATTGGAAACAAGAACACAAATAAGAATCGCCCTATCTATGTAAGAAAAAATATTTAGCTTTATATAGCTTTTCAATTGAAAACTGAGGCAAATGCATTTTGTTTCATAAAAAATATGCGCTTTTGCAAATGAATAATGCACTATCCAACAGTCCGATAAAGATACGCGAAGTCTTAAAACTCAACCATGCTGAGATGGTAATTTTGTGCGCGTTAAATGATTGCCAGATGTATTATTATCTGAGACGAAGCCACCGACAACACTAAAACCGAAGATGGAAATGAAGTTCCCATTTGCATATGCAATTATAATGCAGTCGTAAAATCGGTGAGCCCTCTCGTTGCAGTTTATTGTTTCATTTTGCATTTGCCACATGCAGAGTACAGTCGACGCGGAAGCAAACGACCGATGACGGACGCGCGCGGCGGCGAAGCGCGGCGTTGTTGGCGGACGGGGTGGGTGATGGCACAGAAAGGACGAAGGAGAGGGCGACGCGAAAAGCGCACGCCAGTAGCTGCGGCGCAGCGTGGGACGGAAGGATTTTATAGCTTTTGTGTCGTCTCTCGGCATATGCCAAGTGGCCAGCCCATCGAAATCGAATTCATATATTCGGATGATGAGAGATTAAAATAATTCGGGGTACTTACCAATTAGGGAATCTGCAGGTAATGGCACTCAACTTGCTGGTAATTAACACAAATTCACTTTAATTAGGCTTGGCGGTTGGCGATTTTATGGGTTTTCTTAGTTTTTTCCGTTTTTCTTGTTTTTTATTTTATTTGTTTCTTTCTTTTTCAATTACTTTTTTAGAGCAACACGTCTGTTAACACTGAGGTCTGCACGTCAATGATTTGGCGAGGGATGCTGAAAAAAACTGTTTCGGGATGCCTGGCTGCAGTGGCCAAACGGAAAATGCACACGTTTTACGTTTGTCTCGTTTCTGCGTTTGTGATTTGTTGGGCCATAGTTGGGATGTGCGACGATGGCCACCCAAATGGTATGCTTGCATATTCACTCCAGCGGCTATGTATTTTCGACTGCGTGTAATTATGATGAGATGCGACATGAAATGTGGCAGGAGGACGCCGGAGCGCCTGTTGTCAACTCTGTTATGCACATTTGGCGATAGTACGGTCGTCTCAGTTGCAGCTGTAATTACTCCCAGGCAGTCCTTGTTGTGCCGGAAATGCACCGAAACTGGTTTGTTTGTCCTTCCTAGACCTTCAACATATGTACACGTCGAAATTCTGTAATTCACTTAACAAATTGGCGACTCCATGCTGTCTGCTTAACTAAAGTCTGCAATTGTCTTAAAGGCGCAACGTTGAAACACTGAAAACGGACCATTCGCTGAGCCATCAGTGTGGCGGTTGCATCACCATTCATCGCTGATTGTTTGTCTTCATCGAAGATTCTACAGCAAAACAAGTTCCTTATTGTTGAGAAGTTATAAAGTCTGATCGACATAGAATTCGTAACGTCTTAACGCCGCGATACACGCAGCAAACCTTTTCCTCCCAAAAGCCGCTTGGCCGCGATGTTTAATGAGCGTTTGGGCGTGTTTTCGCGGTTTATAGCGCCACTCTGTAGGTATGCTCGTCAGTTCTTGATGTTTAGTGTTAAATGTTTGCTCGAAATCCGTCTTCTTGGTTCATTTGAGTGGCCATTAAATGAACGATGCTCGCTAGTCTTCGGTGGCTTCCTATTGTCTTATATATGGCGATGTGCAGATTTGTTTTGGAGCTCGAGTGCGCGTATGTGGCACACTACTAGCGATTCAATATATGTAGAGAAAAGTAAGCAGTAATATAAATCCGTTTTAAGGACACTACTGTAAGATGTTTATCAAAATATGGGTACACAAAGGCGCGAAGATATTTGTTTTTGTTTTATATCAGGTATGCATTTTCGTCATACCCATTTTTTTTAAATGCAACAATTTTAAAATAAGATGAAGAGGGGTCATGCAGACGAGCGTAAGAAGAAATTATCGATCGTAATGAAAAGCTTCAGTGGGAGCTTTATACGAAAGCACAAAGCGTTGTATTTCATGAAAAGCGCATCGAAGAACACACGATCAAATATTTTATTGGTAGCAAATATTTCAACCAAAAGCTCAGCAGTGTCAAAGATTCTTAACGAATTAGAGCTTTTTCAAACGGCTAAAGCTCTAGGATCGTTTTCCAACAGCTTTTACAGACATTCGTATGACCAAAAGAGTTCGTTGTAACTATTAAGGTTTTAATTAATTGAGCTGAATAAAAGGTACCTAGTTTTTTTGTCTTTTTCTTATATAAATATAGTTGATTCGATCTTATACAATTTCAGAAAACTAATTTAATAAAAAAGTACAATTAAGATTGGTGTATATTTAAAATAGATTTTATTTAGGAAATCAGTTTAATGTTACAGTAAATTTACTGTACAAGCTCCTCCTATGCTCCACCAATCTGCAGAACTTCGAAGCATACGCAGCACACGCGAACTGGTCGATTGACGCTGAACTTCAAAATTGGCACATCATTGCTGGAGCAGCGATTGCAAAGCATCCTGCCACAGTGGCGACTAACAAATGCAAAAAGAAAACCACAAATAACAATATAAAACTTTGTCTTAAGTACAAGCAAAACCATTAAACCCACCAATGATGTTTTCGCATAGTTATGCTGAATTTCGTTCCACACTCCTGACACAGGTCGGACGTCGACCACGGCGACTCCTGTGGCAATTGATCCAGCAGTTTGTGCAGCAATTGATTCGTAGCTAATTTATAGTTAAATATGGTGACGCCCTCCTTGTTGGCGGCGCCCAAGCAGGCGCCATTTCGCACCAGCACCTTGCACAAAGGCGCCTGTCCACGCATAAAAGCCAACAGCAGCGGCGTATTTCCCTGAATGTCCGTCTGATTGATCGGATAGTTTGGCATACACTCCAGAAACAGTTCGCATATGGACGCCGCCAAGCTGTCCTGTCCAATGCGACACAGCTCATGCAGCGGATTCTTGCCCTTCAAATTGATAGCCTCCGCATTGATGGTGGACACCGTCAGCAGTTCGCGCACCACCGTCAAATGGGACTCGCGCACAGCTATGTGCAGTGCATTGTTGCCATTGCTGTCGACCGCATCAAAGTCGGCGCCATTCTCCAGCAGTGCCGACAACGCCTCCAGATTGCCACGTTCAGCGGCCACATGCAGCGCCGTCTTCTGTGTGGCGTCGCGATCGTTGATGCGCGCCCCAGCCAATATCAGATTGCGTGTAATCATCTCGTTCTTGGAGACGGCCGCCAAATGCAGCGGCGGCGTCTGGTTGATGTCGTGCACGCGCGAATTAACGTCCACCTGAATGGCCAGCAGGAACAGCACACTCTCCAGGTCGTCCTTCATGATGGCAATGTGCAAAAAGTTGCGGCCGCGACGATCCATTTGCTCGGCGGCATTCGGCATTCGCTCCAAAATGCTCTGTGCCGCCTTGTGCTTGCGTATTGTTAGCGCTGTGGCAAACACCGAATTGCCCGACTGATCCTGAGTCTTGAGGTCGATGGCTGGATGGGACAACAGAATGCCAATCAGCTCGTCGTGTTCACATTCGATGGCGATGTGCAGCGGTGTTTTATTGTTGCTGTCCAGCGCATTGACGTTGGCACCGTAGTCGATGAGTGCCTGCAGGACGCGCGCTAATCCAATTTGACAGCACAAATGCATCGGTGTGACGCGATTCGACTGCTTGGGTGAGTCCAAGTCGCAGCCATTGCGTATCAGAAAGACGGCAGTCGCTTCCTTGTGCTCCTCAATAGCACGATGCAGTAGCGTCTGGATGCAGCCGTCAGGACCCGGTAGCCAGCAGTTGGTATCAACGCCGTGCCGAACAAGCACGGCGGCAATGTCTTCCTGTTCGGAATCCAGTGCCGTCCAAAGGGCGGGATCGTCATTGTTTTCAGACGATGTGAATGAGACTCCTCGGCAACACAATGCGTCCACGACCATCGGCAAGCGGCAGTGAATCGCCAACTGAAGCGGCGAATCCTTTTCCGATGTCAACGCATTTATGTCGGCGCCTTGTTTCAGCAGAAACACGGCCGTTTCCGTGTCCTCCTTGACAATCGCCTGATGCAGTAACGTCAAATTCTGTGAATTTCGCGTATTTACGTCAGCACCGCCGTTTATCAGTGCCGGCACCAGTTCTTTGTGGCCCAAGGCCAACGCATACGCCATTGGTGTATTGCCAGCGCTATTCTTCAGATTGAAATCAGGCGTCCGCTCTGGCTCGGCCGTTCGCTTGTACTCAACGAAAGCGGCTATCACCTCAGCAGAGTTAGCTTCAATGGCGTAATGAATGGCCGTGTTCATGTCGTTGCCAGGCGATTGCACGTTGGGCTGGGCGCCCGCCTCCAGCAGCTCAGCCACCAAATTGTGCAGGCAATTCATGGCGGCGATGTGCAGCACGCTGAGGTCATCGGCGCTGCGACAATTGACGTCAGCGTGGCGCACTAGGAATATGGCCGCCTCCTCGTGATTGTTGTTGGCCAGATAGTGCAGTAAGCTCTCTTGTGTGTTCGTCGAGACGGCATTCGGGTCGCTACCTTTCTCCAGGAGGCGTTCGGCCAGCGTGTAGGGTGCGCCCGCTGTGTACGGTGGAATGAGTGCAAATTGCAAGGCACTTTTGTCGTCTGCAGTTCGTTTGTTCGTGTCCAGCACTGAGCACTCCAACAGGATGTCTATCATGTCGGAGTGTTGCGACACGATCGCCAGATGCAATGGGGTGCTGCGTCAAAGAGTAACGTTAGAAATGTTGGAGAAACAATTTGTTTTTGGTCAATTCCTTACTAGCCCTTATTGTTCTGGATATTTGGATCGGCGTTGTGCTGCAGCAGAGCTTTGCCCACCAACAGCATATCTTTGTACGTATCTAAGTCGGACGATTTCTTGGCGTAGGTGCACACTAAATGCAATGCGGTGTCGCCCACGTCCCTATGGAAAACCAAAAAAGCGATTAGAAACAATAACAGCGGAGGGATTGCGAGAGCTCACCTCGAAATCATGTTCACATCGCATCCTTTGTCCAATAGAAAATGGGCGGAAAAGCTGTCGGCACGTTTGACAGCGTCAATCAAAAGAGTGTTGCCCTAGAACAGTCAGAAGTAGTTGTTTTATGTTTTATGTTTTATGAAGCATGGCCACACAGAATACGACCATCGACTGTCCCACTAGTTTATTAATTACGACTAATTATGTTAACTGTAGTCACACCTTACCTCGGAATTGACAGCATTCACATCAGCGCCACCGGTCTCGACCAGCGTTTGTGCGATCGATGAATTCCGCCCCATCAGCGCCAAACCCAACGGCAAATGACCTTGCGGCGACAAACTGTTGATGATTTCATTCATCTGCAATAAATAGTCACGTTTTAGTTTGATGTACTAGTAAGTGGGGGGTGGGTGGGTGGGTTTATTCATTTGGAACGCACTGGCGTGCGTTTGGTCAATTTGGATGTCGCCAAACGACCAACTAATCTTTAACAGAATACAGATATTTCCGGTTACGGTTCCGCACCCCTACAGGTCACAACTAGCATGGGGTAAGGAGTGGAGCAGCGTTTTAGTGAGTCACGTGTTTGCTACTGAATTAGGGTCGAATCCATCAATTCGTCCGTGTAAATGGCACGAGACTTTCAGCGTTTTTCGTGGTTTCAATCAATTCTTCAAATTTTAAAAAACATTTTTTTAATACAAAATCAAAAAAGTTTTAACACGCGGCAGGGAGGTACATCGCGATAGTTTATGGTACTTAAGCATGTAGAATGATAGAAAATAGCAAAAGTGTAAGATTTGCATAGAAATATTATGAACGATTTTTTCTTAGAGCTTTACAAGTAAGACCTCCAATAATGAATAAGTAAACCACTCAAAGAAAAAAACTGTAATGACATCATCTTTAAAGTGTTAAATATCTGTTCAAAAAATCCACCTTGGAATTTGTTGTTGTAACGAAGGTTAATAAGGGGTTAAGAAAACCTTAAAATAAAATTTGATTTGTTGAAAACTGCAGGTTATGGCCCAAATAGTAAACTTTTCTTTATAGCTACTACTTCTTAACGACTTACCCAAAACTTACTAAATTTTTAGAAATTGATTACATCTCGAAATTTAAATATTAAATTGTTGAGAAAACTACTATTAAGGTTAAGTAAGCTTAAATAAAAGGACAAAACTGAAACAAAACCAATCTTTAATGTTTTGTGCAACCTTACTAAAAGTTTCAAGGTCAAGAAAAAAATCCTTAAATTCACGGAAACTGAAGGGAGAGAATTCTCTCTTAAGGAAATTTCTTGTCACTTTTGCATTCAAGGGACTGAAAGAAAAGTTTAAGTAATTGCTCAAGGTCAAATCAATTTTTTGTTAGTTAATTGAAAATGTTAGGCAATGAGTCTCATAACTCATAACAAAACCCAATCCCAAATTGCAGGCACAACAGAAAACATCAAACAAACGACAAATCTATTGTGAAAGCGCTGCACACAAAGGAAACACCAGCTTCCGGAAGACGACAATCAGATGCGCAACATGTGACACAATGCATTGCAGCGGGCGCCCACAATGATTAAGAGCGCACAGTCACCCACCCCCTCCCCCCTGTTTTGGCCGCCCATTAGTACAGCTGCCACATCTGCAATTGCCTCACAATTGATAAAGATCACTCTGAGTCAACGACGTCCATTGCATGCAACAGATTTCACTCGTAAGCATAATTCCGTCTTATGTGCGCTCATATCCGCGTGTCAGCCAAGACCCGCCACAACTGTACACACTAGACGCGTCACATTGTGCGCATTCCATTCGCTCGCGTATTCTCCAGATGACATGATAAAAGTCATATTCTTGAGATCAGATGGTCTATCTAACTGCCTCCCCCCCCCTCTCCAAATCGGCGACTGTGTTGAAAATGAGGCCATGACGACATCGTCGCCTTGCGAATATGTTCAAGATGGCGATAAATTTGAATGGTCGCTAACGAGGATTTCACCAAACTGTGCCGCTTCTTATGCGCCATTCTTTAAGGAATTGTCTTGACGGCCATTTGGGCTATTTACTTTTGGCTTCATTAGTCATCGGTCATTTAAGTTGCGCCGCAACGCGATAATTATTCATGCCCATACGATAACACCAAAACCGCCAAAGCTGGTGAGTCCAATGACTGGTCACGTACATTGAATGTTAATTACAAAACAGGGAGGCAAAACAAGAGGGGTGGGGGGTTGATATTCAAACGTCTTACAATGAGTAGTTGTACCGATTTCACAATTGAGATGGTAGAACCGATGTAAAGCGGCTTCAATCATTGGGCGATCCTTATTCCGAGCTAATAGCCAAGATGCAAGAACGACTTCGATACAGCCGCATGAACGTCCAAGGTTACGCACCGCTAGCGCCAAATATAAACAACACTGACACTAATTGATCTAGCATTAACATATCGGCTACATAAATTAATCGTCTGTTACATAATTGATAACGAATTCAATGAAACCAGCCTCTATGGGCCACTCCAGGGACACGAAGATGCTCATTTGCATCACTGGGCCGATGTGGCGGCCTCCACTTGGCTGTTCGAGCCGTTTCTGTTGTTGCCTGTGTTTTTCTCTCTCTCCTGCCTATCGTTTTCATGGGACGACAAAAGGGCAACATGTGTCGCCAAGAAACATGTGTAAGAAACATCGCGATTATTCAGCTCAGGGACATGTACTCCCAGCTCTGGCAAAAGACTTGTACGACACGCTTCTACGATACGCTTTACAATTGTTAGGATTGGATGCAAGATGTCATGTCGGCGTCGCGTCATCACCAGCGTCGTGGTGGCAGCGCGTCGCTTCGTCTCACAACCGACTCACTGTACTGGGTCGCGACTCGCGACTAACAGGCGGCGGCTCTGCGACTGGCCAGCACAAATATTCGCCAGTTTAGTAGCCGCGTCGTCGAACGCTGAACCGGTACCATCACCGTGCTGCACTTGTTGTTGTGTCGCGCGCGCGTTTTCTCTGCATTTTTCGTACATTTGTTGTATGTTCGGCCATCGACTTTTTTTTTTGTTTTTTTTTTTGGAATTTTTCGGGGAAAACAGTTGAATCCCCACCACCCCATCCTAATATCGCCATTCCACTCGCTCCACATCGAGTTAATCTTCTTTATAAGCTGTAATTCGCTGTTACCTTCGTGGTGTAGCAGTTGTTGTTGTTGTTGCTGTTGCTGTTGCTGTTGTATTTGTTTTTGTTTCTGGCTGTGTTAAGTGGTAGCGCCAATCAATTTTATGGTTTACCACGTTCGTACGTTTAGCCATCCATCAGAAAACAGCGAACTGCAGCGGCCGAAAGGTGTGCTAATACCGTATTATCACAAATTCGTTTCAAGGATTTTAATGTGCGTGCCAAATCAACTAAAAACATTGTGTTTCTCTGTGTGGAAACATTAAAGTGCTACAAAAAAAGTGACTGTTAAAACATGAGCCATAATTTAACCATAATTATAGCGAATTAATTGGAAAATTTTGTTCATTTGCATCAAGTAAAACGGATAACAACATCAAGATGCTGTACACAAGTGTGACCGCCGTTCTAGTCAGTGTTTTCATGTTTTTAGGTCAGTAGGAATTAGCCATAAAAATAAATTCGTATTTTGTGAAGCCATAAAACCGACGATAAGGAAGCTGCTTCGTGTTTTTGTGGGTCAAGAAAAGTGTATTTTCCGCGATATTCGCGACTCACATGAGCGCACAACGACCAAAATACCGTTCAATAAACCTTGACCTTTTTTATTTTGTTACCATGTTCAAATTGCTCATTGTATTTGCGCAAATATTCGTCTTGTGAAATGTCTATTTTCTTACGTCAAACAATTGCCATAATCAATCAGTTGCATGTAGGCCATTAAACAATAAACTGTGAAAATCGACGCAAAAAATGCCCACAAAAAAAAAAAAACAAAAAAATCCAATCAATTAGCTACCTTCGATGTGCCGAGAAGGAAAGAGAAATTGTTTTCTTACGTGTTCGCACCTTCTGGCCCCACTCACAATGTGCATTCCGGCTATTTTTACGAGAAAAAAATCTTACACTCACCGGCGCCGTGTTTACATTAAAGAAGCTCGCGCCAATTGAAGAGACGTTAATTGCTTCGACAATTTTCTTAAGACAAGGAAACCAAAATGAGTATCCCACGACTCTTGAAATCGCTTATGATCGATTGGCACGCACACAAGTGCCGCTGAGATAGCGTCTTAGCCACTAATTAAGGAAACGTGTTGAATTCGTGCTTTTGGGTTCAGGCCAAGCCACTTAAATGCTTGATTTAAAAACACGCCAATTTGAAGGCGGCTGTTTATTGTCTTTAAGATGTTGTGCAAAAAAGTAAAATTTTATGCAAACTTTTTGCGACGTCAAAATGAAAGCTGTTTTTTGTGGTGGCAATTTCGTTTAATTGTGTTGCTTTAATGCCAAATAAAGTAACTGAGATGAGGACAAATTCATCTTAATTGTTTTTGTACGTTTGTCTCATGTGTAAGTCGTGACCGTCAATCGTTCAGGTTCCGCTTGTATTAATAAGAGAGACCACCTGTTTATGTTATTTGTATAACTTAATGAACAGACGAAAATGGGGCCAAAGAGCAACACCTGATGCGAACGTCTTATTATGTAAGACGAAACATTTAACGATTTGATAACTGAACATCAATAAATAGTTTATAGATTTGTCAAAGTCAAGGTCTTTGCATGTGTTTGGAAATGTGAGTCTTTTGATGATTAAGACGCATTTCTTATAGAAAATCGCTACTCATCAGCAACAATAAATGAATATCTTAAGTGAAACAAGTTTAGCGATGAGTGTTGAACATTGAAGCATGATTCACGTACAGCAGCTTTCCAAAAATAGAGCATAAAGAGAATCTTAGGTCTTCCGGAAACTGTGATTAACAACCCCATGAATCATAACGACATTTGATTTAAAATAAATTGAATTAAATATTAATCAGTCGATCCGATGGAATTCCAAGTACAAATTGAATCAGGGTCGTCGTCAAACACTGAAACCTCAGCCGTTCCATGTAGAGTTATGGTGAAATCTTTTTTTAGTTGTTAATTATATTAAAGTGGCCTAGAGGCTTGGGATATGTAACTTCCGCTACTAGATAAGACCCTGATACCATAAGTGCAGCATAGAACTCAATTTTAACAATTTTGTTTTTCATGAAATATTTCATTTTCAACTAAATAATCAAACGTCTTAAGAATCGAAGATAGTTGAACAAATTCCTAAAGAGCACTCAATGAATACGAAAATAGCTCCAATTCCAATTGTATTTGGATTGCCAAATCAAGTTGACGAATTAAAGAATAAGACGGAACATCGTTTTAGGGCGTCTTTGACAATTACAATGGAATTTAAGGCTTCCTCGAGACACAATGGGCCTACCAATTCTCGTGAATCATCGGACATTCAATTGAAATAAATGTCACGGAGCTCAGACGTTGCTTAAGTAATCGAACGACGTTTCAGTAAGAAGTTAGAATACCGGTTTTTGTGCAAATGAGAAGATTGCCCCACTACCATGGTAGACCAAGTGACTTCTTTAACATGTGGATAGGTCGAATGTCTCAAGGACAACTTTGAAATAGCTAGATTTTCCATAAAGCCCAATCACTATTTATCGGTGTTGTTGCAAATCAAAACGGAAAGTCTTATCATGCTGAACAATTTAAGGTCAAAAGAACATAAGGCAAATGAACATAAACTGACTAATTAGACCACAAACGCGCGGTTTTTTGAAATTAATCAAACATGAGTGATAACATTAGCGACAGAATGTGGTTTTGCACACGAATTTGACCCCAAAAATATGCTTAACAACATAATTATTTAATAGAAGCATACATTTTGTGTAAAAATCTGCGTAATTAAAGATGTTTGTCTGGTGTTTTTCTTACAGAAACTATAGAAGCCATCAAATGCTATGGCTGTACGGTTGGTCCGACGAACGCAAAGCGCTCCAAGGGCCAGCAACTGTGCGCCCACTTCGAGACGAACGACAACTACACGTCCGATTGTCCATTTTCCACCATGTGCATGAAAAAGGTGTACAAGATGCAATTGCTGGACGGCCGTATGATTGAGACAGTGAGTCGCGATTGTGCCCAGCAAAAGTACGAGGAGGAAGTAAGTTTGCTGCCCCAAACAAACAGAAACACCTTAAAGATGTCTTTAATTGATTTAATTGCAACAGGTGTACAATGTAGCGCAACGGGAGTGGCAGAAGCGCAATCTCATCGAGGAGCCGTACGAGGAGGGTTGCCAAACGGTAAAGGAGAACGGCCCCACCGGTCCCAGCACCACTTACTGCCATTGTCGCGGCTCTTTGTGCAATGGGGCCGCCACCACCGAGGGCAACAGCTTCAATACGGACGCCATGGCCGTTATACTCGTCTTTAACGCCATGAAATTGCTGCGGAGCATGGATTAGATTGTTCTTCATCTTTGTAAGCACCAGACTGTGCGTTGACGTGCTGTGATATCATCAAATTATTGTGGTTGTTTTTGTTTTTGTTTCTTTTGTGTTTATGCTTTCTAGTGTAATTTGTTTCTAAACAAACAATCTTTATGAAATAAACTTATTTGTATTTATGTTGGAATTCTCTCTGGAATTGTTTAATGTTCAGACGGGCGTTGCAATCGTTTACGGATGAGGAAATCATCAGGCTCTTGGGATCAGTATTCAGTTCAATAGGGAATGTAGATAGTAAATAGAAAAACAAAAACTCACCGATTTGTCGTTCTCCACCAAGCACAAGAAGACGACATCCTCGCGCAGCAGTCGCACAGCCGCGTGCAGCGTGTGTTTCGTCTTACTTTTCAGCATTTTGTACAGCAACGGTCCAGACATATGTTGAAAATCCTGCGCCGTCAGGTCCTCCCAATGCGTCGAAATCAGTCCGGAGCAATACTCCAGCAGGCCGGCGGCGCCCACCTCCTCGGCCACACAATAGAAACGAACGCACGAGTGCACATCCACGGAAGCGACAAGCGCCCGCTCACACAAGCCCATCAAGCCGGGCAACTTGAAGCGATGCGACGCCTTCAGCAGGCCCAAGGCCAGCGAGTCCTGCTGCAAGTCCACCACATCCGTGTATATCCAGCGCAACAGCGCATCCCCCACATCTGTGTCCAGCTGCGACCAATCCAGCTCGCTGACCTCAATCAGAATCTCTTCGCGCCACTCCTCCGACCTGGCGGACAGTATGAACTTGTGGCCCGGCATTGTTCGATCCTTCAGCTTGACGGCTATGTCTGAGTAGGTCTTTCGGCCGTACAGTGCCGCCACAGTCATCACCAGGCGCGATATGTAGCCACTGAATTCACCGACGTCACCGTTCTCGCCGTTCACCGCCGCCACCTTGGCGTACCGCTTCTCCAGCTCCACATATTCACGCTGCAGACGTGTGTACTCCTCCTTGAACAGCTTCAGATTCTTCTCCAGCTTTCCTTCGGCCGAATCTGCAAAAGAATTTCCACATTAGTTACATACGTTATCATGCATTCAATTCCATGATGACCACATTTAACTACTACACATGCAGATGGCCAGCACTTTGTGACACCCACTTAAACAAGTCGGATGGCTTAATCTGCTGTGACGCAATTCACTTTGCACCGCGCCACCCAGAATGCAAATTAACAGCGAAACTGCAACGCTTTGGCGCTGACGTTGGTGGTTCGCGGCGATCCCGTTAGTTTTTTTTTTTTGTTTTTTTTTTGTGACGCGCCCTGTTTCGGCAATAAGGGAAAACGGAAAATCAAATGCATTCACCACTTACCCATATTTTTCAGCTATGCCACGGCAATCACGGGATGAGTACAGAGGCTGTCACACGGTGCAGTTATTCGTTTCCAACTGTTTTAAATGTCCAACTCATAGTTTTACTAATCCAGACAATAATAATAATAATAATAATAAAAATAATGGTCGCGAAACGATATCACAAATTTTTAATTGTCAGCGGATCTTTGGGGATGTGATGTTGCCAGCGATTGACATTATAGCACTTCGCACTTTCACTGTACATTATACATGTGTCTGAAGTTTCATCGATGTTTTCTATATTTTCGACATGTCTCGTGGGATATTGTGAATGGGCCGCTGGGACTGGAATTATATATGGGATATTATTTCAATATCAACGAACTGCGCTGTCTAGCTGTCACAAGGAGCGTTGGGTTATTCTATTTCATACTCGAACCAGTTTTCCAATGATTTGTCTAAAACTTCCAAGAATTTAAATAAGATTTTCCTGAAGCGAGAACCTTTGGCAATTTTTCCAATTTTTTTTTGTCAAGAAAAATGGGATTTTTTTCAAAAATCTCTTTGACAGTTAAAGTAGATTTCAATATTTGTAGAAATGTTTAACAAAAAATAAATTGTGTAAGGATAAATTTAAGTATCAATGATTTTAGGGTAGAAAAATAAAATGAAAATAGGTTTTTCCGTATAGAACAAATTCGAATTCTTTAGGACGAGATACCTAACGGTAATTTTCATTTACTGATTGGATTTTCTCTAAATGTATTGCCAATAAGGATTTCAACAGGCTTTAATTCAGGTAAATTTTTTTTCCTCATTATAAAGGACGATTCTCTTGAACATTGGATTTTACAATAAAATTATTTTATTGGCAACGCAAAAAAGTGTTCAAAAGGATTAAAAAGGATTCGAAAAATGAACTTCCCACATTTATTTCCTACAAACGCTCTGAGTAAGTTGCCATGCCACCACCCCCCCTCTGAGAATCCTTACAACCGTAGCAGGGAGTGACGTAAGGACCCCCTGCACAGCGTTCAGGTACACAGGTTGTCCATTTTAGGCACACGCCAAATTTCGGCGTATGTAATATGTTGCCCCGCCTCAACACACCGACTGTTGCATCGCAACATGACCAGCAATGCGTCGTGCCATGTGACCTGCGCATTGCGTCCGCGCTCAACTTGACTGTCTGAAGACTGAAGCCCGATACTGTGTTGTCTATACGTGCCAGTGACAATTTCTGTTCCTTAAAACCGCTCCAACTGACGGTAATAGTTCAATTAAACTAGCGAATCTCTTAGTAACAGGTAGGTAAAAGGATAATCTAATCCTTGAGCTGTGTTAATCTGTGGTGTGCGACGGTGAAGTGATGTTGCAACGCATATTCCGTCTGGGTTTCCGCCACCAGCCCTCTTGGTGCCTGCCTCAACCCCTTCAAATGTTCGTTCGTACTGTAATTGAGTCTGTGCGTCTCTCCAGAATTATTTTTCGATAACTAAAAAGGATCCTGCATTGGTGGAATCATGTGTGGACATTTTGTGCAATAGGAATTGGAAATAAGTCCAATATTTGTTGATTAGTCAAAATGTTCAATGATCTGGCAAGGACATTTGCATTTCCTGGTCACTCTCGGGTCCATTCGTGGGAGCAATACAAAGAGCGTTTTCTAAATAGGTCAAATGAGCGAAATGAATTTTGCGCAAATTTCGTATAGAAACAGGTCGGAAAGCGCAGTTGCATTTCATGTCCTTTATGCGCTTGTATATTATTAATAATTATTGAAAGGTAGACAAAGGATATGCAGGTTGGCCATATTGTAACGCTGCTGTAATTTTTTTTACAATACTGCTTTGGATTCTAGAAAATTCCAGTCTAAGGACATTTTTAAACTATTTCGTTTGTGAATGAAAAAAAAGGATTAAGTACAAATACAAAAGTGTTTAAAGTGGTGATCTTTACTAAATAGTTAAAAAAGGATAAGTTTTAGACTTTTTAATTAAATAAATCTTCTTGGTGAATTAAGGACGAATTAAAGACTTTTTGTCTTCAACGAGACCAGTCAAGTTGGGATTTTTCGGGTAATTTGCTGTCTTTAAAATTTTTTCAATTTGGTTTTCGATGGTGAAAAAAAAAACACAACAAAGAACCAAACCTTTTTGGTCAGGTAATTAATGTTTTCCGAAGCTTCATTTCTCCTTAACATCTAACGGGAGTTGCTCTTTTGCCTTTATTAATAATTGTTGCACTGACTTCTCTGGTGAAATATTACAACAATAAAAATCTGAATTTAATAATCACAAGAAAATTCCAATAAGAAAACATTATCATTTAAGTGCAGGTAAAGATTCGAATTTTGATGTATATCAGTTAGATTTATTCAAATATTTTGATCCCTTGGTCAAAATTTATGAATGCATTATCCACCCACAAAATGATGACAGATTATACCCAGTTCATTGGGCAGCACAGTGACAGAAGTGACAGCTCCCGTTCCTGGAACGCAAAAGGCTCGCACACTTAGTGACAGCTTCATGCCATTGGAAGCGGCGTCCAACCAGTATTCTATAAATCGCAGCAAGCGTGTCTAATAGATCGCAGCAAACGTGTCTAATAATCGAGCGTGTTCTCGTGAATTTGTCATTTGGCGTTTTTACAATAAAAATCCCTAAAATCAAAACAGTTTTCAGCTATGGAAGAAGAGCGAGACATTAAGCCCACAAAGGCTGATCTGGACAATTATGCAATCGACCGGCAAGAGGGGAAGAAAGACATAAAGCCCACCAAGGCTGAACTTGAGCAGTACTCAAAGCAGCAGTTGGGCATTAACTCACTTACCGAAGCTGAAAGTGCGGCATTCCGTGCAGCTGCGGAGCTGGACGCCGCCCAACGCGACAGCGCATCTGGAGCCGGCGAACGAAAGCCGTCACTGACTGACTCAGATGACATCCCACTGGCTACGGAGGACCCGGACACGATTATCGATACGTCGAGACCAGCTTATGATTGGGCAAATGCTAATCTGGACAATTATGCCAGTGACACGGAAAGTGACGAGGAAGAGGAGATGTACGACATAAAGCCCACTAAGGCTGAACTTGAGCAGTACTCAAAGCAGCAGTTGGGCATTAACTCACTTACCGAAGCTGAATGTGCAGCATTCCGTGCAGCTGCGGAGCTGGACGCCGCCCAACGCGACAACACATCTGATGCCGGCGAACGAAAGCCGTCACTGGCTGACTCAGATGACATCCCACTGGCTACGGAAGACCCGGACACGTATGTCAATACGCGTGATACGTCGGGGCCAGCTGATTCGACAGGTTATGATTGGAGTGGGCTCATCATCAAAAAGGAGCCCCAATCAGATGAGGATGAGGAGGAGGAGGAGGAGGAGGAGGAGGAGGAGTTGTTCGCCGATAATGATGGTTTCTATTGTTTCCAGCCGAAATTTGTTCTTATTTGTTGACAATTTTTCTTCATTAGGTGGCAACTACCAACAAAGCGACGACGGCAATGAGATGGAAGACGAGGAATCGCACGATTGGGGTGAGTCTGTGACCACACAAAACGAGGAGAATGCTGCTCTTGAATCGGACAAGCACGATGAAACAGTTTCATCGCCAATGGCTGCTCAGGACACTAAAACTTCGGAGCCAGAAGATGCCGCCGGCCCATCTTCAGCAGAGCCAGCACCAGCTGTCGCTGGTGTGTCATTAAAACGCCCACTGGCAATAGTGCCATTCGAATTTTTGGCACGGCGCTCGTCATTATTTGGTGAGAAGCCAGCGGAGCGTTCGTCAGACGAAGACGACATCATTCCGGTTGAACAGGTTATGGACGTGGTCCAAATTGACAGCGATGACGATGACGACTACTAAAGCGCCACTGGAGTCTGCAGTATGAAATAAATATATTAATTGAAATTAAAATTGATGGAGTTACTTGATGTCTGTTCACGTGATTGTACTATAATATTCTTTGTTCAGGATATTGTTGGGACACTTGTTTCCATCATTTTGGAGTCCTTCCAAATTGAAGGGACGCGCTCCTTCGGTGTCCAAATATTAGTGTTAAGTGTCGTTGTATTTGAAAAAAAAACTTTTGTGCCACCACCAGCGTCTCGTCGCGGGGTTTTTTTAGCTGCAAATGACGTTCAGATTTGTGGCACGAGCTTATTTACCCCGGATCAGCTTGGCCCCGGCCCAGCTTGGATAGCCTAGTTTTGTTTTTTGACCATATAACATTTGTCCCGACAACCTGAATCCAAATTTTGATTTAAAAATTATTTGACAGCTGATGTCAAGTTTTCCAACAAACTTACATTTTAAGAAAGTCTATTTATTTTCTACAAAATTTTTGAAGTTTCTTTACAAGTATAAAGTAATAATAATATACAAATAATTATTGAAATAAATGTGTAATAAATGGTAAGGTTGTGGCGTTTTCTTATCGTAAATTTGGCCATGTCAACATGACGTTCTGATGACTGAAGCTCGACACTGCGGTTTGACTACACGTGCAGTTTGTGTTCCTTAAAACTGATCCAACCAGCGGGGATCAATTAAACTATCAAATCTCTTGGTTACGGGTAGGTAATAGGATACTTTAGTCATTGAGTTGTGTCGATCTGTGGTGTGTGGTGGTGAAGGGATGTAGTAACGCATATTCCGTCTAGGGTTCCTCCATCTGCCCACTTGGTGCCTGTCTCAACCTCTTCAAATGCTCGTCCGTATTGTATTTGAGTCTGTGCATCTCTTCAGCCTTATTTTTTTGATAATTAAAAAAGGAAAAGAAGTCCAAATTTTGTTTATTAGTCAAAATGTTTAGAGAGTTGGCAATTAGTTCTCTGGTAAAATTAATTAGAAGAAATTAATTTATAACGGTACTTTAAACGCGATATTTTCCGCCAGAGAACTGTCAAATGAAAATCGAAGAAATTATAAGTGAACGCGATAGTGACAACTGACAAGTGAGACGACACCGCATCTGTGTCATTTTAGTTGGCAACACTGGCTGATGCAAGTCAGACAACCGTCAAAAGAAAAAGAAAAGAATAAAGAAAAGAAGAGGAAAAACACACACAAATTTAAATGATATTGAATTGTTCACGCAAGAAAGGCGAAATGTCATAAAACTTAGAAAAAGACAGTGAATTATAAAAAGACGGTGCACCAGCGTCCCAAGTTTAATTAAAACAGACAGGAAAAGTGCATTTAGTAGCGCCAGCGAGTGTCATGTGTGCGTGAAAAGCGAAAAGAAAATACCAGTTTAGCGAATTGGTGTCGTGTCGTGTCCCTCCAGATAAGCAGAAATTGCAGCACTCGCCATATAAATTCCTGGTGTGTCAAAACTGTCGTCTGGCCCATCTCACAACGTATCAATTAATACAACGCACGACCAGCAGACGCGTTGCAGCGAAACTCCGCCTGGCCAGCCCACTCCACTGAACTATGAACTACGAGAAGATCTTCAAGCGGAACGGCAACAAATTAAATCTGTCAACCAACGACCACCTGAACTACATCAATTCCAAGTTTGTGACGTGCTCTGATGCAGATTATTTGGCCGACGGCGACGTAAGTCTAACACACACCCGACATCCCAGAGTATTCGTTTGGCCATTGGGCCAGCATGTGCATTTTGTGTGATTAAGTGTTCGTTTGTTAACCAGCTAATCCCGAATTCTCACCTTGTAGTGGCCGGTGGTCAGTGACCTTTTGCATTGTTTGTAAATAGTGTCGATCTTTATGGACTTAAGACCTTTTGACATGCCAAATCTGCATCAAAATCGTTCTTATGCACCAGATTTGGCTGATGCAAAATGTTTATCGATTTTTTCCACTTTTAACCCTGTTCTACTCTAACTTATTTGATATTAACCCAATTAACTGTTTATGTTAAATATCTATTTTTAAACTTAATTACCTAAATATTTGTTTTTCGTGTTCTGTGTATGGTAATCGCATGAAATCTTTAGAAATAAATTAGCTGTTTCATTTCTAACAAAGAAAAGCAATTCATATCATCTTCAAAATCCATTTCTCAACTCATGTTATTTCATCGACATTTCAATTAATGAAAATTCATCCCTTTTATGTTTATTAGCATTGAGTTTTTAATTAAAGATTTTTTAAATCGTTCGAACTGAATGAGTTTCTGTTGATTAATTGACGAAATTTTGTAGGATTCTCTCGTGATCAACGATTTTTAGTAATTTTGATTAAAATCTTTCGTTAAAAACAAATCGCTCTAACTGAAGAGTTGCTGTTGAGAATTTGAAGGTTTTCTCGAGACCAACAATTATTAGTATTTATGTAATGAAGTGCAAAGATTTGCAGTTGATAATTTTTATAGTTATAACGGAAAAGTTGAGCAGAATCCAAAAATCCTTCGTCAAATAGAAACATTTATATTATATGCATTTATATTCGTCCAATTGAGTCAATTACACGTATTTTATTTTATTTTCAATTTCTCTTCGAGAATCTTTCGTCAAAAAAAAAATCATTCTTTCGTTAATTTTTTTTTTATTTTATTTATTTTCAGTTTGTTCTGAACGGTGTTCAAAATTAATTTCATTTTTCTATCAACACATCATCATTGTCATTCTAAATATTCGTCATAAATTTCATGATCATGAAAATAACTTCACCTTCAACTTGTATGTAATATTAATATTGACAATAAACACAAGCATAAATTGTATTTAAATTTTATTTTAGATAATCTAAGATCTAAAAAACGAGCGCCCATGGGTACTTCAGACGACATGCTTTCTATAAACAACTTGTTTGATCATGAAGTACAAGATGTATGTAAACGAATTTGAAAACAAACAAACAAACAAACAAACAACTATTTTACCTAACATTAAATTTGTAGCACTTTAAAGAAATGAATAAGAACTAATTGAAAGCAGCCACCCTGTGATATGAATTCCTTTTCGGTATTCTTGTAACAAACATTTGCGTTGAACATTTTTAGATAATTATAATTTACATAAAACTGATTGTACAATAAATTATAATTAAAACTTGTGTAATTTGGTTAATGTTGCCGCTCCGTAATTCTACAAATTATTTGTTTATTTGGAGTGTCTTCAAATTTAACTTGAAAGGCGTTCATCGTCGAACCAGTAGCTTTGTTTTTATTGTGTAGTGAATTACATTTTTTCTTTTTAAACCAACTAATTTAAAAATTTGAATGTTATACAAAACAAAAAAACCAAAGACCGGCAATGGACCCGACTGTCCGGATCTTGACTTCATCTACAACGACACGGACACCCATCCCAATGAGATAGCCGAACTGTATAGCTACACAGAGAACACCGAGTTTGCACACAATGTCAAAGTAAATACGATTTTCTGTTAATTATAAAAACAAACAATTACAATAAAATAAAATAAAAACACAATTTAGGCGTTCGAGGATCAAATGGAGCAGTTCAAGTTGCCGCCCAGCTGGCAGAAGCTATCGCTGGAGCAGCGCAAAAGCATCGTAATGATGCTGATCGATCAGCTGGACATGTCTGACAAGGCGATGCGCATGAAGTCGGCGCGCTGTATCTTGTATCTGGCGCAGGGATGCTGGGCCGAGATCCAATCTGACCAGGAGCAACAGCAGTGGGCGCGTCAAAATGCGATGATGTTGTACGAGTTGGGTGTGTTTGGTGCATTCGTTGAGCTGCTTAATCTCGAAATTGGGTAAGATTATCTACTGAATTTCTGTGACAATTAACCACAATGTTTTTGTGTCCACAGAAACTCCACAACTGCCAATGTGGCGATGCGCAAGGTGGCCGTTTCGCTGGCCGATTCCGTTGATTTGCGCATCATTCTCTCAGTGTTGTACATCATCACGGAAATCGTTCGGGCTGAGATTACCTCCGGACTTGAGGAATACGCTAGCGTCTGTGAAAGTTTTCAACAGGAGCTGAGTGAGTTTTCGTTTTGTCTCTTAATTGAATAAATTACTTAACGACCATTGGTTGCAGATCAACCGATTGGTGATGAGCTGCTGAGTGTCAAACTGCTCGGCATGATAACACGCTTCTGCAGCGGCCTGGCGCCTCACTTTCCAATGAAAAAGGTGCTGCTGCTGCTCTGGAAGGTGTCGCTTGTCAGCATGGGTGGCATGAAAACACTGAAGAAACTTAAAGGTATTTTATAATCTTATCTTTAAGCTAATTCCTACTCAAAGATGTTTACTTTGTTGTCAGACGATTATCGCATGCAGGCTGATCTCAGTCCCAGCAAGGAGGACACCATTGAGATAGCACGCACAATGCGAGCCAGTTCACCGCCGGCGACCGCCACTGACATCCTGGACAATCAGAATCCCAAACGGAATCGTCCTTTTAGACGTGTATGTACGAACGAATTAATGCAAGAGGTAGTAGAGCTTTTCTAGTTTTTGTTTTACTCGTTTTTAACCTTCTATAATCCACCCAACTTCCACCCACCCCCCAAAAAAGAATATACCCATCCACCCCCAACAGACCCATTTGTAATTCAGTTTTATGTTAATTCGTTTTGTCGATACAATTCAATGATCCCGAAAAAATTGAATTAAACATTTAATGAACAACGATCATGTTGCGATTTCACCTTGAAGTGTTTAGGCCCTTTGAAATGGCGGTCGCTTCAAACGATTTCAGCAAAGTATTTTTGGCGTCCGTTACTCGAATCACGGCACATCCTTTAATGAATTCAATGTTTTTTCTTGTTTTTTTTTTAAAGAGTTTTTCCAGTGGATGCCAATCGTATCTAAAACCGTTTCTACACCAAAGATGGTTTAAATAAGTAAAATTAACCGCCTAAACTATAAAAAATACTTAACTTACTGAATCCTAAAAACAATTCTCCTCTTCTCAAAAAAAAAAAAAAAACGAACTTACTAAGATCCTAATTTTTTTATGAGTTGCACAATAGTAACACGTTGTTGGAAATGGTAGATTTAATGCGTTACCTAGCAATTCATATGTTAATAACCAAACTACACCTGTTTTGTATAAAGTTAAGTTTGACAGCCAGATGACTGAACTACAACGCATCTGTTTTAGTATGCGAGCATCGCTGATTTTGATGTTTTTTATGTATTTTTTTTATTTTACATGTTTTTCATTTGTTTTTGACGCGCTCTGTATGTCCGTTAGTGAACAATATTTCAGTTTTGTTTGTTTTTGGTGTCGTATCAACGTCTAAACGGCCATAACGTGTTTTTTTTTTGTTACCTACTTATTTTCGATGTTATAGATTAACCTATAAAATGCACGACTTATGAAAACCAAGAAAACTATGACTAATCACATTTTCATTCATTACTATTCACATGTAGTTGAGGAGTGTCTGATTTTCGTTTGACATTGTTTTTATACTTATCGTTTGCAGTAAGATTTCTTCTAAAAATGACCACGTTTTGACACTCTAATTGTGATTTTACACTAACCGGTTAATCCAGTTTGGAAACTGTTTGACAAAAATTAAACATTTATTGATTGATTGTGCATTTTTTTCATTAGTGAATAGACACGTGCAATTTGCGTCTCTAATTGATGTTTTGGATGTTAATGTTTTTGACAACGATACAAACTTATAGATAAAGTAAACAAGGAATGTGCTTAAGTAGTGCCACCCACCACCCCAAAAGTAGTCAAGTTGTTATGTGTTGGAGACGTTCACCGTCGTTAAACTATCCTAGTTTACCTCTAGTTTTATTTGGAAATGCAATTACACAATCAGACACCTATTCATCCCACCAATTCGTGTATTCGTGTTAAAACTGTTTAACTGTCAGATAGAAATATGATTTTGAGTAGATTCTCCACTAAATGACTGTTGAAAGCGTGATACTTATGAGTTAAATGTTTGTTGGAAAACCTCTATCGCATCATGTGCACCCAAAAATTCGTTGATCTGACCATCTGACCCGTAGAAACTGTGTGTTGCCATGTGGATGTGCTCTCTCTATTGACATAATCTGTATTACATTTTCAAAAATGCATTTCACACAATTTTTGTTTAGTTTTTTCGACTGTTCGTTTTGATTTACCACATTAATTACATTTACAATGTTCCCATTCACATATTTCTGTGTATTTATGTCTATATGTAATTAAATTGCCGACATAACTATAAGGCTTATACGTAGATATAAAATTCATGTAGCATTTGTATGATTTTATGTATATACCTATTTATATACACACGTTTTCATATATTGTATCATGTTTTACAAGTTGATATTATAGTGATTTTGCATTGCCGTTAAACCGGTATAAATGTTGATTTTAAACAATCGGTTTTTTACCAAACTTTTTTCAAGCGTCACTTTAAACCGGTTTAATGAAGTCAATGTGAATGCCGTATTAGATAAACTTAGCTAAAAAAGTGCAAATCAAATAATCATATTTGCCATGTCCATTAAGAATTAACGAAATTGATTAAATCGATTAATTGAATTGAGTTTGTCGGCGTAAATATTATTCTTGACATGCACAGTTAAACATAATTAATTAGATAAAAAAAATTAGTCTTACCGTTTTTCTAGCATTGCTAATCGAGTGTATTGTTCTTTCAAACAATGTGCCAATGGCACTCTTTTGTTTGTTTACAATTTTTTGTTTTATTTTGTTTCGAATACCAAAATACGTGAACACAAAAAACGCGGACGCCCAAAATCCAACTGACGCCACGACCGCACAGAGCCTGATGAAGCAGAGCTCACTGGACGAACAGGAGCAGCTCGGCATGGAGATGGACCAGCAAAATAACGAGGGCGAGGAGGATCTGTCGGACTACTATCGGCCATATGACGATCCGAGTATGGGATCTGGCTCGTCTGGGCCGGGCGGTGACTCCTCAATGATGGGTTTGTCTATTCTCTGTTGTAAACTCATTTTATCGTATAAAGTCTTCGTTAAATTAATTCAGTTTGAATGTAATTCGTCAAAATAGTTAACGATGCTTGATTGAATTTAACTACAAATTTACTTTTACAATAAATCGTCCTTGTCCTGTCGTTTTTGTAGGGCAAAAGTATGATCAACAAGCGTACAACATAATACCGCCACTTCGCGTCATCAGTCGACTGCCGTGGGCGCCGAAAGTTCGTCAAAAGGACGTCGATCAGTTTCTTGACACGTCGCGTAGCAAATTCATCGGCTACACTCTGCAGGATGACTACGAGAGTCTGGCTGGTCTGCCACAGCCGATTCATGAGGGCATAAAAACATTGAAGCGCGTAAGTAGCATTACTTTTTTTGTCAAAAAATTTACTGACAAGGATATTTTTAATTGGTCTGTAAATTTTTTGTTTGTTAAAGTTTTTGACAGTTATTTTTTCTACATAAAAATTGATCTGATTGCGACCAACAACTTTGCTGAAAAAGTTATGCTCAAAAAACAAATCCTTCAAGATCAAGAAACAATGCTAAATAAAACAGAAGAAGAGTTTTTTTTGCTATAAAATAACATTTACTATTTTGACTATTATTTTTGAACTTTCCTTGCTTAAGGACATATCTAGGAGTTGTAAACATATGTACATAAAATTGTGACAACATAAAATTCCAGCACATGTACACAAGTTTGGCAGATATTCACATTAAACGCGAGGAAGATATAGCTCGTAATCCGCTGCTGAACGCCGAAAATGAGATCGTCATGACACCGGCTGAAATCCTTTATCAGGCGATACTGCCCAATTTGCCGCAGTATATGATCTCGTTGTTGAAGATTCTACTGGCCGCTGCGCCGACATCAAAGGCCAAGACGGAGAGCATCAATATCATGGCGGATGTACTTCCAGAGGAAATGCCGTAGGTTCCAGATTATAAAATATATTTGAAC
Organism: Sylvicola fuscatus; assembly: GCA_026546915.1. Lineage (NCBI taxonomy): Eukaryota > Metazoa > Arthropoda > Insecta > Diptera > Anisopodidae > Sylvicola > Sylvicola fuscatus. Next base: position 26,150 of record JANSTS010013712.1, read on the forward strand.
CCTTATTTAACATCCACTTTTGAATAGAATGACTGTACCACAATCCACGAAATTGGGCATCGACGTGAATCGCCACAAGGAGATCATCGTGAAGGCAGTCTCAGCCATCTTGTTGCTGTACATGAAACATTTCAAAATCAATCACATCTATCAGTTTGAGTTTATGTCACAGCATCTGGTGTTTGCCAATTGTATTCCTTTGGTGCTGAAATTCTTCAATCAGAACATCCTGATTTACGTCGGCTCCAAGAATGTGTAAGACTGAACAGGTTTTTTGCTGATAACTAGTGAACTCATTGAATATCCAATCCAAATAAGCATTCCAATAATGGACTTCCCATCGTGCGTTATCGGCGAGGAGCCAGAACTATCCAACGACAGTCTGGTGATTGGTGACTCGGCGCCATATTCGTGGCGCAACATCTTCTCCTGCATTAATCTGCTGCGCATCTTGAACAAGATCACCAAATGGAAGCACTCGCGCATCATGATGCTGGTGGTGTTCAAGTCGGCGCCAATACTGAAGCGCACGCTGAAGGTGCGCCACGCCATGATGCAGTTGTACGTGCTGAAGCTGCTTAAGATGCAGACCAAGTATCTGGGCCGGCAGTGGCGCAAATCCAACATGAAAACAATTAGTGCGATATACTCGAAAGTGCGGCATCGTCTCAACGATGACTGGGCTTTTGGAAATGGTTGGTTTCGTTTGTGTTTGGTGGTTACATTGTGTTGATTTTATGTTTTCTTTAAGACTTGGACGCCCGTCCGTGGGACTTCCAAGCGGAGGAGTGCTCCCTGCGAACGTGCGTGGATCGCTTCAATAGTCGCCGCTACATGTATGGCACCACAAATCGCGCCATCAACAACGGCATGAACACCAATAACGCTCAGCCCTCGGGCACCATCGGCGAAATGAACGATATGGAGCAGCAGTGTGACTACAACATCAACAACATACTCGGTGACAACGGATTGACATACAATCCCGGCTTCGGTGGGTGGGATGAGAATATCGATCTCAGCGAGGAATTCAAACAGAATTATGAGCTGTGGCTGCAACAGGAAGTTTTCAATACTGAGATCAACTGGGACTCCTTGTTGGTGCCAGTCGATTTGTAGTTTGACATTTAAATTATTGTACGGGAATTCGCACTTAGAGGCAACCAAATATGCGTAACGATTACTTCAACTTACTGTATTGAATCTTTGTATTTTAAGTTTGCTACTTTTAAGCCGTTTAGTACCTTTTTAGTTTATTTTAGTGCCAATTTTATGTTTGTGACATGTCACTTAAGAGTGGGACTTCAAAGTGCTGACAAAACAATAGACAGGTCCCACTTTTTAATGTGCAAGCGACTTTTTTTATTCCATAATTTTATTACGTTGATAGCATCATTTTTTATGTTTTTATTGTATTACGGGTTGGGAAATGAATAAGGATTTATTGACACTTGTTGAAAACAAGCCGTGACTAGATCTTAACGCTGTAAACCTAATTTATTTAGAAAACTTTACTACAAAATACCTTAAGTGGGATTTACATGTGCAGATGATATAATCATAATTTAAGCCTCAAATTGCTTGTGACAGATAGCTTTCGACGACTTTAACTGTCAAAGAGAGACACAGTTGTTGTTTGTTAGCTGATTATCAGTCTTAACTAATCTCTTTCTGGCAGTTTATCTGTGTTGAAGTAATCATCTACACGTGTAAACATGCCATTAATGATAGATTCACGTTTTTCTTCCGGTTTAGTGTCCCTATAAGTATGCCAGTGACGCTCATAACACATGTTCTTTTGTTACATCCTTTTAAAATAATTCATATTTTCGATTGAAAACATGTCTACGCGTTTTGATGTTTTTATGAGTGTCACTGAAGACATATTTTATCTCTACTTTAATTTACGTCTGGAGAAAAACATGAGTTTCTTTATTTTAAGGTTTATATATCAAAGAAAACCATTGTATCTAACAAAATAGTTCCCTATTAAATTCTATTATGTAACTGATAATATATTCATGATATTAAAAATAATTTTAATGTTCATTATTCAAGCTTAAATTAGTTAATTCAACTTTTAAAATATTGATTTTCAATATGAAAACAGTTAGTTTTTCACGATCCAAAGATTTGTTTAATTTATTAAACATAATAAATAAAAAGATAAACTCATCATAGGATAATGTTTAGGGTGGTTCTCCCTACCGTTGGATTATTGACAATCAGGTTACAGTAATACATTTTTTTATCCCAAAATGTAATCTTATTATCCTTAAAATTTATTTTATAATCAACTGTTTTTGCAGTGCAAAATATTTAAATCCCTGATTCACCTCGAAAATAGAAATTGTAGGCGAATTCACCTCACAGAAACATCGTTTCGCCTGGAAAATGACATAACTGAGATGTCAATATGACATACCACTAATTGACTTACTTAACTATCGCATAAATTCAAAACAAGTTATAGGTTATAAGATACCATTTTTCTTTTAAAGACAATAGTAAATAATGTGATTGTGAATAGGTAAACAATAAAAAGAATTCAAACTGAGTAATAGCCAAAGCATCCCAAAAAGTATATCAAAATGGTGGATCCAAATCGTAAAATAAATCACCTGAGTGATGCCGACGTTGAGTTCCTGCAGGAGTGCGAGGACGAATTCGCGGACCGCTATGAGGACACCGACCAGGAGTTTATGGCGCGTCTCGAGGAGGACGACCCACCACCACCAATACTTGAGGTAATGCAGCGACAGCCTGGCAATGGACGTGGTGGCCATGGCGGAGGCAAGAGCGGCGGCGGTGGTGGTGGAGGTAGCGGTAGTGGTGGAGGTGGCGCCGCTGATGAAGGAGCTGAAAATGTTGAAGATCGCGATGATGACGAAGGCAGCAACAGTATTTCTTATAGACAGCACGGCGGCGGGTACGTCCATCGTGGCCGTGGTGGTGGTGGAGGCCACAGGAAATGGCGACGTGGTGGTGGTCGACCGTATCACAATCGCAATCAAGTGTCCTTTGATGAGAGGGGTAATGCTCGTTATTCACAAGACAACAATTAGATGTAAGAGTATCAATTCTTAAGCCCAAACGTGGCACAGTCCAACAACAAAGCTTCGATATATTCGTTTTACAGTTTTAAGAAACATTTCAACATTTTGTCAGACTTTTACGGTTGATTTAATTTAATATTTTTTTAATAAATTGTAGAAAACCAGCGTTTTCTGGAAATGCTGGGCGATATTCTTCTGATCATTGAACCCCTAAATTGATTTATTGAAAATTTGTTATTAATGAACATTTTCTCACTGTGAACAGGCAGAAGCTTCAAGTCTAAGAGCTGAAGAGCTGAATTCTCTTGGCGCGTCATCCTGAAAATGTGACATAACCAGAAGCTTCGAATCATCTAGAAACATTTATTCTGTTACAGATCTATACAATTAGTGATTGTAGTTGCTAATAATTGAAAACATATGCACATCAAACACACATGTACACATGTACTGCGTTAACCTAACCGTCATCCTCATCCCCTTGCTGTCCCACCCCCTCAAATGCATGGATCCTGATTGGCAATAAAATGCAGACAATTGCCCCTGGCATTGTGGCTACGCGGCACAGCCAACCGATACAGTTTGCCCTGCGGCATGCAAACGCACATCTTGAACTGAATGTTGCCCGCCCGAATACCATGCTCCGCCTGCACCATTGGAATGTTCTTCATGTCGACAAAAACACCATTGGCACTGGCCAGCACAATGCTGCCATTGAACGACTTCAAATAAATATTCTGATCGGCCGTCATCAGTACGTCCTTGCTGTCGATGCTGGTGCCCTCAGAGCCGCGCAGCGAAATCTTGCCCTTGGCCTGGACACGTAAAACATCGTTCACGGCACTGGTCACTTTGCTGGTGCTCACCATACGCGCCTTCAGGCTGTCAGCACCGGCTGGCATATTGAAATGTGGCTTGTGCGTCGTAAATACCGTCTCACCGGTAATTGGGTCGCGCACCTCCATGTGATTGATGCCCTTGAAGCTGGTGCCATTCTTGCTCATCATCATTTTGTTGTTGGCATGATTGTTGCGCACCAGCGTCAATAGAACGGCGCCACTGTCACCGGTGATGGACATCGGTGCACCAGTGAAGCCCTCGACAATGCCGTCCTTCTTGTAGACACGGTCGAGATCGGTGGCGCCGAAAAACTTCACCGTGTCCGCCTCCTGGATCAGCTCCATGGCGTGCATGCCTTTGCCCAGCCGCAGCACACCCACTATGGTTATGGTCAGCATTAGATTGCCAATGGTTAGCACGAACAGCAGCACCACTAGCGTCCAGAAGGCGAATGTGTTGCGACCGCGCAGCACTGAGCCGCCTTTGTGGTTGGGACTGGCGGCATTCATTGACTGGTAACCCAGCTTCGAGGAGTTGTCGAAATTGGTGCTGGGCGTGCGTTTGTCGTCGATCGGCAGTGTCGCCATCGCACTGTCGGAGTTGATGTCGTCAGAGAAATTGGGCGATGGATCACGGACAAATGTGTTCTCAAAGTTGGCCATGTGGATGGGCTAGCGATTGCGGAATGAAATTTTGATTTCGTTTAAGTTTCGTTTGACACAATATTTTCGTGGGCTTTTTTGTCTGATATTGGTTGGGAACTATTCACCAAGTGGGACAAGTTGAGGGACAACAAACTTGAAGCACTGTTTTTTGTTTTTGCTACAACACAGACATTACGTTCGGGGGGACTTTCTTTTTCCGTCTGAATCAAGAAACAATTATGACAGCTAGACGTATAGATTTTTGACGCCTTGGAATCTAGGGCGTCACGACGCTTGCGTCGAAGCTCTGGAGCTGCAAAGGAGCTTTTTCGATTTTCATGCGAGCTTTTACATCCGATAATTGTAGGATCCACTGGCAATATCCTGAATTTGAAACGATGTATTCAAAATTTCAATTGATATTGCCTACAAAGTGGGATGAGTCCCGAAATCCGCAGATATTCCCCGAAAATGATTGTATCCGACACATCCTAGACATTAACCACAACCAATGCCGCCATCTCGCAGGAGCTTCTCGCAATCTTCGCATCGAAACTTGTCGAGTTCCATGAATACATTTAAAAATAGACCATTTGGCCTAGTTCCACTGTTCGAACATCGGTGGCATGCATTTGGACTGAGCTCGCGCCAACGACGAATTTCAGTGTCCATTAGCCAGAATGTTGGTCAATGGGTTATTCAGCGAAAATTGCCGCTTTTATACGAACATCCTTTGTGCGATACATTTGTATGACAAATGCACCGACAGGACTATAAGGAGCACACTCACAGAACTGTGGACAAAACTCCCATTTCGCTGCCGTTAAAAGCTTCACGGAATACGTTCACTTTGTTCGGTGTCGTTGTTTTGTGTCGGCTTCGCGCTCTACCCACTTGGGAGCTATGGGGAGCTCTTCAGTCTTCACGTTAATGTCTTGCTGGATTCGTCTTTTTTAATGGCTTACATGCACATTTGTTGGGCCTCCTACACGCATTCATTTGATATGCCAACAAAAAACCTTCTCGTGCACGTGCACTTACCTGCACTTTGGCGAATCTGCTTCGCATGCTTTTGTCGTGCCGTCACAATGGTAATGGTGGGCTTTTGTAGTCGCATTCCCTTCCACTGGTGCTTGAGTTTAGAATTTGTCGTGACAGTTTTCATGCAAGACATTGGACATGTGAAGGTTTCGGCGCTTAACCACAGCTTCTCAAGCCAGAAACAATATTAATCTGACGTCAATCAACCTCTAAAGACGTCAAAGGACATCATTCTTAAGAAATCCATTAAATAATTAAACGGGGAGCAACAGCAACCAACTAAAACACAAAATTAGAGAGATTGACGTGTCTACCCAGTTGCCAGGATACCGCAACTTGTCCCATTCTCCACATTAAATACTTCCACACTGCACTCACCTCACAATTTCCTCAAAACATTTAATTTCTTTTGTGCAACATTGTCACCTAAAGTGGTTTTTCATTAGTACCACCTGCAACTAGATGCATCCCCCCTCCCCATCTAGCTATCATCTGGAAGCTCCACGCAAAATGCTGCTAACATATACTCGCATGTGCAAAAATAGTGGCAAACATATGCCAGCTATTTAAAAACTCATTGTTTTAAGTGAACTAGTTGATGTGAGAGCGCACACATAATGCACGGAAGTGCATATATGCACTTCGCACAGTGGCTGCGTGCTGTTGCAATAGTAAAACACAAATGCATGCATTTGAAGTGCATCTCCCCGGTGGATACCCGGTGATTCTGAGAAATATGGTAAACTTGGCGTCACTCAAAAACATAACAACCGAAAAAAAAACAACAACAGGAAAGCACAACACAGCGAATATGGAGGAAAAAGTCCTTTCGAGCAGAATGTGGATGCCGTTTAAAGCGTTGTTATTCGAGCGTATTTAATGTAAAATACAAACACTAGTGAAAAGGATGTGCGATTCTATTGCAGGATGGCGAGGATGTTCTTTGACCTCACTTAAGTTAAACGACGTGCATGGCGCACTATGCTTAATGCGAAACGCAAACGATGATGCTTTTCCTGTTGCCTGTGCCAGTTGTCGATTCAGGACATTTTGTTTACTACCAGCTCGGTTCGCATTTGTTCGGTATTGTTTAAGGAGTTGTTCTGCTTTATAGAAATAAACAGCAAATAGGGATCTAAGGATTTAAGTAATTGCATGAAAACAATATGATGAACATTTTACAGGATTCAGCATGTATGAGATTTTCAGGATAAATAGATTTTAAAAGAAATCCTTGTTTGAATAAACGTTGCTTTTAAAACTAAATAAAAACTTAAATAAAAACTTAAATAAACAAAATCGTGAAAACAGGTTATGTTAGAAATGTCCTTATTTGTTTTGCCGATTTGTTTTCAAAGGATTTTCAATTCGAAATTTGTTTTCCTTTCAATTTTTCTGTTAAAATCCTACGTAATTTTTTTTGGGTACAGTTGCAAGTAAGGTCCTAAATTTAAACCAAATCATAGTTACTTAGCGAATCCCATAGCTCTTATTGTAGTTTTTCTTACTTTAATTTTTTTTTTGAAGTCCTTTACTTTAATCATCAATCCATATAATTGATATTCAACATAAAAATCATAAAAAAACATTGTTGGATAGAATGTCAGATGTCAAATTCGCCAAAATGAGTCTGTGAGAATCAACTGGAGTTAAATTATCCAAAGCATTCCAAAGCAAGCATATCCACTTGGATGGGCATTTGGTTTTAGCCAGGACGACTCGAACCATAAATTATGAAACGAAGTTTGGTGGCGAGAAGCGTCGCATAACCATTTTAAAATGCAGCTCGTCGAGTTGTTTGTATGCAAATTCTGGATTCATTAAATAAACGAAAACATAAGATCCTTAAATTCCCTAATAATTTCATAACTTCATTCATTTGAGTGTATTTCAAGTGAGAAATATAAAAACAATATAACTACAAGATAAAAGGAATATGGTTATATCCTTGCCAGATCCTTGAGCTGCTTATTGCATTTTCTCCACTTTAATGGCAATTTTAATATTGTTTTTAAATAAAACATTACAATAAACCATTATTTCGTCAGATGGAGAATATCAAAAGGATATAAAATGATAGAGCATAAAACTAGATATAAATTCTCTCCTTAGGAATATTAAACAAAAAATATTTCTACTCCATTATTTCAAATGTCATTAAGTTTTTTGCCTCATCTGTTCGTCCTTCTATCCCATAAAATCCTTGCACAAAAGGTGTTGGGTATTCTTCTAAATTATATGCAGAGAAGTTTATTTCTTAAGATAACGCACACTTCTCATTCACAATCGCTTTCGCCACGTTGTTAGATGTCCTTACTCCTTACCGAACAAGGCGAACCACACACCGAATGACATTGGCGGAAAATTCAACCGCCCTTTTAGTGTTATGCCACAATTCAATGTCCAATGCAGAGCTGATCTGGTCGTAATTTATGAGTGCAATTCGTTTGTGGATGTTTTGTCGTTCGCCCATTCCCTTCCCTTAACATCCCCCCACCACCCACCCCTCGACATCTCTACGACCCCTGTACCGCACAAGTAATTGAATCGTAAAATGCAATGAAGTGTGGGCCACTATATTCCTTATGTGCTCAGATAAGGCGGCGATGTCATCGCGTGCGTGTGCGGTGACATTCACTTAATCGTGACTTGCACTACACACCATTTGGCTGGGCAGTTTTTTTGTTTTTTTATTCCTCTCGTTGTCGTCAACGAACTACAGCCAATCACTCCACCCACACCACCCACCACCCCAACTCAGTGATTACATTGAATCGGAATTTCGGTTTTGTCGAAGCGTCGCGATGTCATCTAGTCGCTTGTCAAACTTCTCATTAGGCAATTTTCTGTGTGCGTAATGGATGGGCGTCGTTTGGCAGATTTCCTATTCTCATATAGTCTATATGTGAATACGCAGATCCTTTGTGTTCAAAATGACACCACCAACGGTGTAATGGGGAGGGGAGGGGAGGGGAGGGCAACTTGTTTCGTGGAGGATAAACGTTAATTTACTCGCTCCAAAGTTGGCCATGTCGAATTGGCATCATCATTTATCATCCCGGTTTTCATCTGGCTGACGTGTCGACGTCATTGTTTTGGTCAATTCACGGATGACGAGTCCTGTTCTTTTGTTTCGGCGTTTTTGTTGAAACTTTGTTTGTTTTCGTCGTCGTTGCTTTTGATTTATGAGGAAACATCAAGATTAAGATCTGAACGGTTTAAGACTCTTTTCACATGTTTTTTTTTGTTTTTTTGTTGAGAAATTAAATTATATTTCTGTTTGAATTAATGACAAATGGTTACAGTTTTTTTAGGTCCTTTATATTACTTAAGAGAATCTTCACACAACCTTGTACCTCAGGAATTCCCTAAGAACTAATGAATTACACCAATATTTAATGGCACCATACCAATTGCAAGCGCTTTAACGTCATTCCGCCAGCTAACAATGGATGGCTGTCGGCCACCCAAATTATTCATCCCCCCGCCACAGTGTCGCATCCTTGCATGCAAAAGGCAACGGCGACTGGAGCTGTGCGCCCAAAACTAAGGCATTCCACACGAATTTTGATTTAGACGTTGCCATTGTACTAGCGTGGCGCGGCCTCTCCAACATAAACAATAATCATACGTAGACGACATTGTCCGCCACTCCAGCGCCACCATATTGAGTGGGCCTGGATGTCGGAGACGCATACCAGACCACCATATTGAATTCCAGGAATGGCAAGCACGCACTGCCAAGCCGGTATGCTGTGTCGGCAAATTGTTTCAAACAACTGCAAATAAACGGACCAACCGCCCAATCAGTGGGTGGCAAGGAGGAGGTGCTGGTGCGGTTGATGGCTGTAACGATACCCTCCCTAACTATAAACCGATTTTACAATGGACGATGGTATTTTGTCGTTTTAATAGAACTCATTGCTTACAGATCGGGTATACAAACAAATTAGTGCACAGTGATTTCCTCAAAAGGACTAACAAGGAGCTGGTGTCCTTTTCAAATAAATCGTTGTGCATCCAGAAATGAATGTTATTGAAACCAAATATTGTACGACAAATTGCAAGGACGCGACTATTTTTTTTTGTTTGTCCCTTAAAGATTTTGGTCCGCAGAATTACAAAAAAATCCTTAAGATCCTTGCAAAAAGAGAAGCAGGGCATAACAATGAAAATGCATTTACAATAAACCAAAAAAAAAAAAAACGCTGAGCATGTTCCAGCAATTCGTCATTTGAGTGTATATGAGGCATCGGGTGGCGAGGGTAGCACCGCTAAAACGTCGTTGATCGGTCTCCTTTTTGCATGTATCCTTGCAAAGTTTCTCTGTTTCCAAGCACCACTCAAACACAGCTCCATTTATTTCAATTGTGCTCGTTTAAACAAACACTATATGGCGATGAATGACGATGTTAAATCAAGTGCATGCACACATCTGTAATGATGTGGGGACCTTGTCCTGGATGGGTGGGTTGGTTGGGTTTGTTGGCTGGGCGACAATGTTTAGTTGGCTGCTGTTACAAATAGCCCAAGAAATACAAATAATAACCGACTGTAAACTTCAGACTACATGAACTCGTCAAGGTACAATTGCGCCATTCGTTAACGACCCTTAGACGTATTATCCACATCTTGACGAAATTGAATTGATGCGTCTACAGAAAAAAAAAAGGTTTGATGTCTTTTCATTTCAGCCAATAAGTCCTGAGATGATTACCGTCGACACTTATAAACGCAGCTACCTGAACTCGTCGTTGGATCCTATTTGTGACGACAAAAACATCCCGATTTCAATATGTCTATGGGAACTAGGGGGTGGGTGGGGAGGTTGTAGGACGGATTGGCCAAAATTAAAGCGGTTCCCTTTCAGTTTTTATGTGCCGCTCACACACGAGGGCTGTGCATACTTAATGTCGCTGGCGTTTCGAGTATGGATACATAAATCTTGAAGTGAAACGATATAACCTCGTCTTTTGAGGAATTTAATTGTAAAATCTTTACACGTAGCATATTATTTGCGCTATTTTACTGCTGACAGCTATATACACGACGAACGTACGCCATTGCCGGGCTGGAGGGGGGGGGGGGGGGGGGGGGGGGGGGGGTTTGGTTAGGTGAGGTTTATATTTGTTTGAGGACGCTGGGAGGTGTGGGTCTGTTTGTAATTTTAATGTAACAACTTGTGCACTTCGACGGTATTGCCGCCGAATTTATGGCTGGGTGGCACCATTTTTGTGTGTGTGCTGACAAAACAATAGAGCGAAGATGGAAAAATTCCTTTCCAACGGCTGGCTAGGGGAGCAAGGGGTGGTTGGGTGGTGGGTTTGAAGTTGCTAACGTGGGGTTGACGTATTTTGGTTGTACCAACATATGTAGGTGGGTTAACGTTTGGGGGGGTGAGGATTTCTTTTTGGCACAAAATACTAAAGTGACTTCTTTATGAGAGTATTGTCAATTATTGCCAAAATTAAATTGTCAAATGTTAGAGAGTCCTGGCAGGCAAGGATGTTTATAATCAAGTGGTAGATGGTTCAATTGTGTTTTTAAAGTTATTTATTTAATTGCCGCTGAGTCGTATATGGAAGTTGTTGTCATTCGAATTTGCTAGTGTGAAAAGTGGAGGGATTTTACGAGCGAAATTCTAATACCTTGGATACAGCCTCTGTAAGGACGAAGAAAATAAAACAGTTCAAGCATGAAAAGGAACGTCTTTAATCATAATTTTTGTTCAACTACATATAGCGAGCTGCCAGTTCCAAAATGTGGATAAATGATTAGCAAATCTCACATATGAGTTCTCCTACCACCAAATCAAACATATTAATATAATAACTCCTCCCTTCTCCTTTCTAGGCCAGGATAATCTGTATCGTTGTATGTTACACATTAAGGACGTCAAATGCAGAGGCAACCAAAACAACATGCAATGTCACCCTTGTTTGACGCGATTTAAGTGCGCGATTTTCCTCGAATTTATTAGCGAATTCGCATGCTGACGTCTCGCTAGTCGGTATCCGATCATGCTGGATGACATAAGACACGCGCAACAGAAGCACATTGAATCGTGCAATGTATGGCTACATGGTTTCCATTACAGCCAGAGTTATGTCTGTAGCCGAAAATACTGTGGGAAGGAGCAACAGAAAAATCAAGGAAGCAACAAGAGCAAACCATCAACCAATCCACAATTCCACGAACGACATTCATAGACGCCCGCCATGACTTATACAGTATTCAATGGAAGATGTGTCGTATCTCGCTGCATCGCCTCCATATTCCATACTAATGAGATTGAAGCCATACCTTGCCAGTTGGCGGAACCGTTTCTGTTTTGCCTTGTCGCTGCGCCTCTATTCGCATAACACAATCTCCAAATCTCTGCATGTTCTTCTAGTTGGCAAAATGGATGCGTTGACGCTGCTCCCCTCCCCGCCACTTCCGTCGCCCCCCCCCCCATTCACCATAAATGCGAGTTTCTTTAATGGAACGCGTCGTGACTGCACATATTTTATGACTTTTATGTGCAAATTAAAACTGCCATGACGTTGTGACAGGATCCTGGCGATGGCATGAAGATGTCGCCAAGCCAGAAAAAACAAACACTAAACAATCACAAAACGAACGAATCCTCCAACTAGTTGGAGCGCAGAGTTTTAGTGGATGGGCACCATCCACTCATTAGTGCAGCGTGTGCCTGAGCGTCCGGTGGCCTTTTTGATCCGCTCCAGGATGCGGCAGCACATATGTTGGGCTGCGGCCAGTGGACACGGGACAAGTATGCGCTCTGGCCATAAATCAATTTGGCTACAGCTCGCTGTCTGGCAGCTAATTACACAATAGAGATTGTGTGTGTGTGTGTGTGTGTGTGTGTGCATGTGTGTGGTGAC
>JANSTS010013723.1:0-12083 GCA_026546915.1 Sylvicola fuscatus
GTAATAACAACTTCAAATACTAACTGTAAGGCAGAGGCCCATAGACGGTTGCTGGCAAACTGTACCGCTGGAATTGATATGAGTCGGGCCGATTGCGGTCTTGGCGGTACTTCACACACTCATTGTCACCGCTGGCGTTAAGACAATACAAACTGCGTCGTCGCAGGGGGACGGGCACAAAATTGTAGTAATTGTCAATGCGAACGGGGGCGGCGCGAGCCAAAACGAAGTCATTGGAATAGCGGTTCATATATGCGGTTCATTAGTTCAAAACGTTTGTCGCGTAATTGGCTTTACCAACTCAAAAAGAATGCAGTCAGATGCACCGTCAAACGTTCCTTCGTTTTGCACGCGAAATTCACAGCTGCTGACACTTAAGTAAATTAGGGATTCGTTGGGTGTGTCGCATCTGTTTTACACAATAGTTGCATTGAATCTGCACTCCAATGTGTGATTCAAATCACTGTTCCATGAATTTAGATTAACAAATCGGTTAACTTCTGCACTATGGTTTCACACATTCAGTTAATCAGTAAAATCTATAATTTTTTCTCTATCGGTGTTAGTAAACTTTACACGAACAAGTTCAAAGATAACAAAACATTATTGCTTATTATCAATGATTATTTCTTTGACGCTACATCTGTTTGAAGTCGGAGTTGTTTTTTCTGACAAGCTTTGAAGTTTTTAATTGTGAAATCCGAAAAATAATCACGGGATACCGATTCGCGAACGATCCATTGATGTTGTCGACCGAAACGAAACTAATCAACAATAAAGGTTGGAGCTATTCAACCAGCAAAGAATAATGAGTTGAAAAGGTATACACGCGACTTCTTATTGCTTATTGTTGATGAATTTGTTGTGTTGGAAGGCGCGCTTGAGACAAAAGTAATGGCACTCAAAGTTGCTATGAGACGTTGTCAACGATATTACTTTTAGGTTTTGTTGATTATTGATATAATACAAAGGTAAAAATTGTTTGTTTCTTAGAGAATGTAAAATAGTTTTATTTTAGGAGACATCAACGAATATTTGAAAAAAAATCATACGGACGGATTTTATAAAGGGTATTGTTTTTAAATATTGTTAATTTTTATTGAATTTGTTACTTGCTAGTGTAGCTAAAAAATATTTACATATTTGGAGTAAGAAATTGTTTTACTCATTCTTAGTATAACGCCTAAATGTACTCAATTGTGACTCAGCATTGAAGCAAAGACAACACCCAGTTTGTATTAAAGGAATTAAAAACTAACATGTCGTTCCAACATGCGGCATGCAAGTTCAACTCTTTTAGAATTTACTAAACATAAATCGTGTAATGAAATTAATCTCAGCCAGATATAATACATTTCATTTTGCGGTCACAACATATTAACATTTACATTGTTACATATCGCTGATTTCATTAATGTCAAATTGTCGTTCTCTTCAATTGCTGCCGTTGCGCCATTAAATTACGAGTATGATAAACTGGTGAGGCATGACATTGTAGAACCGTAACCAAATGGCCCCACATCCAAACACAAATAACACGAATAGAACATAGATGGAAGAGCTTGATGTTATTAACATACATTAATGCTCTGAATGTAACTATGTAAAATGGCATGCACATTAAAAGGGCGCAGTTTGAGGCAGCGCATTAAATAATATTCCCCGCCGATTCGACCACACTATTTGTCCAATTGAGATTAGAATTGCGCAAAACGTATTATGCAGCATTGCAACAAATTAATGTGACAATGCTGACGATTTAATAGTGATGCTGTCCGTTGCATAAACAGTTGTTCATCAATTGCGCGGAAAATGTACTTATTCTCGTATATTCGACAGCAGATCAAAGAGTTGAGGAAAACCTGACGCGAAAGATAGAATGAAACTCACCTGGATACTGGTCGGACAAGTTGAGTGGTACTCCTTTGGGTGGTGGTGGTGGTGGGGGTACAACAGTGGTTTCTACACATATTCGAAAAGCAATAACAAATAATAAATGAATAACGAAAAGAAACACGAGGGTAGGGGGAAGAATTTACAATTTATCGAAGAATGAAATGATATGAGTTTAGGAGCTGAATTCAATACAAATAGTTACTTTATGTTATGTTAAAAATAAAAACTCCGAACAAGAATTAAATCGAAGCGTCTTAACAATGTTAAGGCAATTTTCAATGATGACTGCAGGACTGGCAAGGAAGCAAGGGTAAAATTGTAAGAATTGATGTAGAATTACAATCGGGAATAAAATGAGCGAGTAGCATGAAAATGGGTCGATCACATGTTTGGAAATGAATTGCAGCGCGCTTCCAAGAGCTTTCAAGCGAAATTACATTTCAATAAAATAAAATGAATGTCTCGATTGAATCGAGTGTATGGCATTTCATCCCCAAAGGCGGGACAACCTCACCGTCGCCGTTTCTGCAACAAAAATCGCTTATATGCTACTTTAAAAAGTGCCCAAAATGGTGTCGTTGACGCGACCGAATGTGCGCCGAGTGTGCGATTTTTAAAATTACAAAATTGATTGAACCTTGAAATTTGACGCCTGTCTTCTTAAAGCCGCTCTTCTTCAGCTTGCGCCACAGAAACTCTGCCTCCAGCTGCTGTCCCGGTGTGTATCTGTACTTGGGACGATGGATTAACGGATCAAATTTTTGATTGGCAAAAATGTCGTAATACGGTCGCAGAATTGAGGAGACGTACGATTTGGATCGTGGCGGTGACGTGGAGCTGGGTCTACTGTAGGGTCGTCGCTTAATCGACCGACTCTCCGGGCCGTTTTCGGGCTTCACTGGTGACCGGGCATTGTCTTCAGGTTTCGGATAGCGATGGGCTACCCACGAAGCACTAAGGTGCGTGGATATGTCTTTTAACTCCCGAATGTCTGGCGACGAAGTGTACAATTGACCCATTAATGACAAGGCTGATGATTCGAATTTATTTTTCAATTTGTCGACTTCTCCTGTAGTTGTCCACACACTTTGCGTTTGCCCTACTGGCGATTTCTTTATTTCCTTTCTAAGAGATGCCGTTTTACTGATGACATCGATGCGTGGCATAAATCGATCTTCTTTGCGGAGCGGCGATTTCTGTTGAATTGGTGATGGTGTCTTTCGCGTACGACTGCGTCCACGTGAAAGTGTGTTTCTTACCTCGAATTTGTGCGTTATCCAGGAGACATCACCCGCTTCGTGGTCGCGAACAATGGTTTTACGTGGACTCAGCATGCGCTTCTTTAAATCTGGATCACTTTGGAAGCGTCGAAGTGGTGGCAGTTTTGGGTATTCATCACTGGTGTACATTGTAAGACTTTCAAACTTGTCCGTCATTTGTTTAACGCCGCCAATCACTTTTGGAACTCTTTTTGTTGTGTCACGTATTGGAGAGATGCTCTGCGATCGGAATACACTTTCGACGCTTGTCGAATTAGAAGCTGGCACTTTAAGGGTAGCAGGCTGAGAAAAATTATTGAACTTTTGCTTCTCTGATTCTCTTTCTCCAAATATCTCCTTGAAATCGGTTACCGACGAGCAGCGTCCCTGCGTTTTGATTTTATCATTTTCGGACGTCTTCTCCGCTTTTGGCTTAGTCTTAAACTTGTCGGCTATTGTCTTCATTATTTCCTCCTCATCGGGTGATGAGTATTCACGTGCGTGATAAATGGTCGTCCCTTCCGGTTCATCGGTTTTGCGCTCCTCAAAGTACTTAATCTTATCTTGTACGTCTTGGCTGGCGTCTTTGCTGGTAACTGCTTTGGACGGTGTCTTCGGGGAGGTGCTATCAATCTCGCCGAGAAGGGACTGCGACTCTAAAAAATTCAACGAACATGGTTGTTTTGATTCACTTTCAACATCTTTCTTACATACGCTTTTCAATTGCTTATTAAGTGCGTCCTTAATGGCAATAGTTTTATCAGTTTGCCGTGCAGAATATTCCAAGGAATAACATTTTCTGGTCGGACTATGATCTTTAATTGATTTCTTGGTGAGTTCTGTGGAGATAGCTCCACGTGTTTCCTTACCAGCGAAAACAGACGGAGAAAGCATTCTATTTTGTCGCTCCTGAACTTTATCCTTGATTTCACGGCTCAACGATTGTGACAACAATCTCTTTTGTCCTTCCGTCATCGGTACAGTGTCATCCTTTTTAATGAATGGACGTCGCTCGAGACTTTGAGTCATTCTTGATGATTGAATCTCTTGATGAAAGGACGAAATGGATTCTGATTTAGCAGCTGGCATTTTCGGCCTTTTCGGCAGTACATCTTCCTTCAAAATTAAAGATGAACTTCGAACACTTAATGGAGTTGCTCCTTTTTTCTTGTTTTCCTCAGAAACAGTAATAACATATTTTTCATTACCGTTCTCCACTTTTCCATCTGAATGATCGCTGGAAAAAATCTCACTCAGTTGGTGTTTTATTTTGTTAATCTGATCCTTTGACAAAGTGCTGATAAGCTTATTGCTAAGACCCAATTTGCGGCTGTCTCGCTCGACACGAGTTGTCTTCACATCACTGGGTGCATTGTACTTTACCACCATACTGGATGCCAAATCAAGAACTGAGTTACCTCGCCACAGTGGTTTGTACGTATCCTTATTCAGTTCAATTTCTGCTTTCTTCTGCTCATCCAACTCATCCTGCATTGACTTCTCGTAAAATAATTCGCGCAAATCATCTACTGATTTCTCTTTAATCCTCAATCCACTGTCACACTTTTCATCCCACTTGAGCTCATCTACATCATGGGGGCGAAATAAAAAATCCTTTTCCTTTTGATCCTGTTTCAGTTTCACCACCAGTGTTTTCAGCTCCTTTTCCGCACGTTCATGAGCACGCACTTTCTTCCACAAATCAAAATCAATAATTTCGCCATCCTTGCGAATGGGATGCAAATCTGTTGTGGAGGTAACCCGTTCCAATTGACCGACACGCTCAAGGGTGTTATAAAATTGGTTCAATTGCTTAAAACGTTCCGTCTTGTGGGAGCACTGTGGCCCGTGTTTCTCGTAATTGGCCATATCGGTTGAACTGGCACTCCTGCTCAACTGAGCATTGTTGCTGGCGGCGAATTGTTGGAAGAGGCGGTCGTTGCTACCCAAACTGCGAGCGCGGATGGCACGCTTTGTTTCACGGCGTTGGCTATCCTTAAAGCTTTGTATGCGACGACAAGATGGTGAACGAATTTCCCGCGTGGGCGACAGTGATCTAGTCAGCTCTGTGTTGCTACGAATGTTGGGCGTCTGTGGTTGGTACGGCTTTAAAAGCTCATTTAAAAGTGCCCTTGATGGTGGCTCGCTCAAGCTTCGCTCAGTATAACTATGTGACATCTCCTCACTACGACCAGCTCGGATGACCTCACCGAATTCATCCTCTTCATATTTGTCGAGTAGCTCAAGCTCAGTGTTTGTCACGTAAGTCTTAGCACGCCGAAATATTTTGGGTGGACTCATGCTTCGAGATTGGCGCATCCGTTCAACGCGATCCATTTCTCTAATTTTGGAACATGTCACAGGACGTCTGTACGAAAGATAGGCGCTGCGATTGCGCAGAGATGGCTCTGATTTAGCGGCTAGATTGTCCCACATGCGAGCCTTTTCAAGAACAAGAGTACTGCGGCACATAGAATTTGTGGCTGATGGCGTGGGCGATGGAGCGTCACGCATAAAAAGGTTCTGGAAAAAGTGGTCACTTTTGATAGCATCCGTTTGTTGAATTATCTCCTCAGAGATGTCATCGAATTCAGTGCATAGATCCTTCTGCGGAGCATAATGTAGAATTTGCGTCGGTTTTTCTTGATTTTCATCTTTCCTTTTCTCTTTTCCGGATGACTTTTTAGATGGTTTAACTTTTTTTACGATAGTAATTGGGGTGACTGACTTAGCAGATGCTCGAGAGTTTGGTCTAGCTGAGCTACGTTTTTTAGAACCCACTGAATCTATGGAGTATGTTGAATTTGTATTAGCAAGACTCAAATTGGAGTTTGTTTTAGATGCTCCTTTAGATTGTGTTGATATTTTGCTGGTGGAATAGCGACTTATTTTGGAAAGACTGGATTTTATAGGAATGGGAGAGTTCAGGCTTTCTCTACTTTGATAGTTTGATGAATCAGTGGGCGTTCTATGGATCGCCTTACCTCGTGAACTTACAGCCACTGTCACTCGTAAAGATTTTTCGTCCTTGTGAGTGCCTTTTGCCCCATTTCTGTTGGATGAATAGGAGACTGATGCAGTTTTTAATGTTCCACCACTGGCCAGTTTTTTTGATGTTTTTGTTGCAGTTAATCGTTCCCTAGATGTCGGTTGCTTGTACGAGCTATGGATAGCTTTTTTAACCTCATCCGGCGACTTAAGTTGACGATTGCGCAGAATGCTAGTGGATATGCCACGCTTACAAATCACCGACTGGCCTTGCTCCAAACGTTTTTTTTCCTCAGCAAAAGTTCGTTCCTTAGAGATGCTTCTGCCAAAAGCGATTGGACTGGGACTAGTCCTGCGACTCGACTCACTTGCTAGGCAGCGTCCGATTGGACTCAATGAGCTGACACGCATGTGTGGCTTCTTGTAGAAGCGGGACATATTCTCAGAGCTGTTACGGATGTGTAGTGTTTCGAAGACATCGGGAGACTTTATAGAGCCCGTCGATTTAGAGCGAATCGTCTCCGGACGACGGCTTTTTCGGAGAGTGATAGTACCCGTATTGACAGACGTTTTTGAAGTGGCGGTAGCAAAGCAAGCATCGTGGCGACTATTGGATGCAGATGAGGTTTCAGAGTGCAGCTCTGAAAGAATTTTCAACGTGGAATTGGTGCGTGATGACTGACGGTTGGGTGGCAGTGGTGGACTGATGGGCACAAATGATTGAACACTTTTTGGAAAGGAGCCAAACAAATCAATTGGCCTCGTTATGTGGGTTATTGGGTAACAGAAAATCTCCGTCTGTGGAACAATGCGTAATTTCTTTTCGGTGGTGGTACGAACTTTTGGTACGAACTGGAAGCCGGTTTGTTCATCTGCGAAATAATTTCATATTTGGAAGGTTTTCGTTGTTATTGCTTGGACGCTTTGTTTTGTTGAAATCCCGATAACCGTTGCAGTTGTTGCAGTGGATTTATTAATTGCGTTGCACTGGTGGCTTTTGGTGGCGGGTGAAACACACATACACTCAATCTTGCAGAAAAACATTTATTTTATTGTGAAGTGAATTGTGAAGGAATAAGAAGTTAGAAATTATGATTTGTATAAAGTAACGTTGTTAGTTTTATAAAGTATGACGTGTTAACCGGGGCCAAAACTTCTGGAATCTTTAGTTAATCTTATTAGTCTGTAAGGGTGCGTTATTTTAATAAGAAAAACGTGCTGTAACTAGTCACATATCTAGGTGTAACGATGCGATTATAGAACTTGTACTAAAAGTTACTAAAAAAACGACAACCAACCTTAAGTATTTATTGTCCCTGTTAATCTACAAGTACTTCCATACTTCCGGGTTTTAGTAATTCGATTAATTTATTTAAGTAAAAGCTTAAATGTGATAAAATGGTGATCCCCTATATATGTGTTTATACGAGTATAAATTGATTCAAAATTCAAATGTCACAACAAAAATGAAGCAATTGTTTATTGCTTACCCTTTGGTTTTTCCGGTGCTGGCTTCCTGAAGCCGTGCAGTGGTGGCTCTCCGCCAGCTTGGACGCTTTTGTACACGGTTTTTTGCTCAACTGGACTCAATGTGGTGTTGAAAGACTGTTCCTTTTTGCGGAAAATCAAGTTTGAATCACTTTCGTATCCGGTGTCCTTGAGAGCTCTGTAATCAGTGCACAAACACAGGGCGGGTGTAGTCAGTTGGTTATTCTCCTTAATTACAATCGTTTTATATAAAATACGATACAGACAGCACTTTGTGCTGGAAATTACCTCGATAAATATCCTTCGGTGTAGCTGCGTGGCACATGCTTCTCCTGTTCGAAATTCTGCAAAGGGTAATTTGTTCGTTTAAACAGTTGTTGTTTTAGCAGTGCTTGTAAATTTTAATTCATGTCGATACCAAGGGAGATGAGCACTAACAATTCATTTGTCAGTATGTCTTGTTTATTAAATCAAAATCACTCAAATTCATTTTATACGGTTGATGTAAGTTGTACGAATCAAATAGCAATTAATTTGTAAAATTCAGATTCATTGTATGTGGTTCAAAAATTCCATTTTAAGTAAACTTTTATTTTTGATAATTAGTAAAAATCATCTGAGCGTATAGTCATATGCAGCAAAAGTTTAAATTGTATGTAATAATTAAAATTGAAATTAATATGAAAATTTAATTAAATTTGATTGAATTTTGCAGAAATATTTTGAATGAAATACGTCGGTTGCATTGTGAAACAACTTAAATATTATGTTTCATTAGAATTGTTCGAATCTAATTAGAAATCTGTCAAAATCACGTAAACATTGTGTTCTTTTTATAAATATTTTGATGTGTGAGATTTGTATTTCCCATAAGTGAGAATTATAGAATTTACAAAACAAAAATGGAATCGTTATACCCACAACTGTCTCCGAATCTTGTAAAAGTTAAACTAAATAAACTACTTATAACAAAGCAATAAAAAGTTGTACGTAACTTACAAATTTTTGAACCTCACGCTCGAATGCAATGACGAACGGAGGATGAGGTGATTGTTCATCAAGCCACTGAGGGTGTCAAATACATACAACCACATATGTTAGCGAAAAAAGCTAAGGATTGTCGGGGTAAATTAGAAAAATAAAGTAAAATAAAATAAAACGAAAAACCGCCTAAACCGATTTGAAACCAATTTAAGTTAAAAACTAAATTAAACTGCAACATGTTAATAAAAAGCAAAGTTTTAGCGCTATTATTTGAGTTTAATGGTTAGATTTAAATTAATTAGAATTGCATTTAATTTAAGCTAAATGTGCGAACAGTATTAACAACCCATATGTTGTGAGTTTTCGTTTTTTCCTATGGTTTATACAAAGAACGCAATTTTGAAGCAGTCAAAATAAATTAATAAGAATACAAAAATAAAAGAAAAATACTCAGAATACCCTTCAAAAATAAAAAGAGAAAAGCAATTTAAAATGAATAAAAAAAGAAAAAGAATTTGGACGGAAAACATAAAAAAAACACCGGGAAAAACAAAACTAAATTGAAAATGTTTTTGATGGCGTACCCCATTGAAGATTTCCATAACCTCGTCCCACCACTAAAAACAACAAAATTTCATAAATACATAAATAAATAAGTTAAAAATTAAGTTGTGCTGTGATCCAACAAATTCTCAATAAAAATGTAAGTTTTTGTAGTGCTTTATTGAAAGAATAACAATCCAATTTGCAAGTGTATGGAATGGCAGTACACTTCTACCTTATATTATACGATTATGTGCTGAAAAGCTCATTTCGAGTGCGTTTACTTCGCTCTATAAAGCATAAACTCAAACAACGGGCTAATCCAGCATAAAGGCAGCTCGCAGCACATCAATATTTTCACCCTAACCGACTTTATTGTGATACAGCCGGCAAGAAGTGTCTGATGAGTTCGCTTTTTTACAGCCAGTCATCTATTTCGACCTCTCACCCCATTTCCGACAAGAAACACAAGGAATATCTATCATTACGGGTGGTTTATATGAAATTTGTTTTATTTTTATGTATTATTTGAATGTGTAACTTTTTTTCTCACTATATACTATGAATATGAGAAATCCGAAAGCAGGAGAAGAACTCCAAATAAATATGAAGAGTGTCTGTTCTATATGTAAAACATGTTGTAGCAATAGCAAACGAGTGTGTTTCTATTTTTTCTATGAAATATGGATTAAGGGGGATGAAGAGTTTCAGTGCGATTTTTCACAAAAGTCAGATGCGAAATGGGGGATGGTCGTATCCGGGAGAGAGGCAGTTATCTTTGATGCGGTGGCTGAGTGGAAACAAATGTTGCTGAGTTAGCATTCAAAAGAGCGGGCGGAGATGAAAATAATACATGAATCTATGCTGAATTTATGTAGAATCTATTCTGGTTGGGTGTACGAGTGTACTCTTATTGCTTTCAGTTTCTAAACTTTATCCCATTGTATATGAGCTTTTACATCTTTGCTAAAGTCATTTAGGTTGAGTAGATGCGACGCGACGTTGCAAACTTTTATCGAAATGGAAACAAATATTGCAGAGCAAAAAACAAACATTCATTTCGTTTTTTGTGCTGTTTCTAAACTGACATTGTATTTATTTGAATCGCACACAAAGTATGTAAGAATGAAATTACATTGACTTGTATTAAAATATTGTACACATTTACAAATACAATATTGCTATGTTCAAATAAATTATGAAGCATGTTATTAAGTATTTATGCTGCATAGAATGTATTAAAACGATTAGTTTGATACAGGGTGGGCATAAACATTTAAAAGCTTTGTTTACGATCATAAAGTACAAAATAAAATAAGTCAATTTTTTTTGTTGAATTTTTAAAACTAGTGTCATAAATTATGACCCACCCTGTAATGTTCAAAAGCATGAGACTCATAATAATCTATTATTTGCATATTCGATGAAAGTTCATTGTTATCTAGCACCTAGGAGATTACACTCAATGCACATTGCACAAATACAATATATTGTATCGAATCGCAAAGGTTTCCATAAACTGTATTATGTACAAACCTCCTTCTTCTCCTTATCGGAAATCGACGAATGTCCTGTTGTGTAGTTCTCGATTTTGCCTGGCTGATTCTTGTATTGGCACGGTTGAGACTTGATGGGATTTGGCATCGTACCGTACGTTCTGGTGTTTGGAATTTCACAAATGCAAATCAGAAATTACTGAAGAATCCGCATCGGATTATGTATCGGTTATCGTATGCTTACTTGTCATCGGCATGGCTGGTCGATATGTGACGTCTTCTATCCAGGGTGTTGTATTTCACCGAATAGTCGGAGTCGTAGTTGGGCTCTGGTTCAGACATGTAGCCACATACTTTGTATGGGTAACGGCCTGCAATTATGTAATGTTTGTAATGTCAAGATTATCTAGGATGGTTAGTTGTTAATTTATTTTTTTGGATACCGAGCCGATAAGTTACATATATATAGTACAGTAATTATTTACATTGTTAATTGAAATTTACATTATTTTGGTGATTAAGTCGGTTAGTTTCCTAGAACTTTAAATATGTTGATTGTAAAATCATTCAGTTGCCATCGTTTTTAATCTTATGTAAAATTTAAAAATTATTTAAGTTGAATTGAACATGCATTAAATTATTGTACGATGTAAATCCGATTTTTGAAATACTATGTTGATATGATTTGACAATGAATCCCTAAAGTCTATAAAATCTATTTTCAATTGTTATAAATATAAATAGAATAAATCTAAACTTTTCGAACGAATATTATACAACAAAAAGGAGACCGTATTGTTCGAATAAAAAACAAACTGTAGCAATAAAACCATAATATGCAAAGACATTTTCAGTATGGTACCAGGCATGCAGACATTCCACACGCAAAAAACAATAAGCAAACATTCACTCGCTCCCTTCAAAGCCAATAAATGACATAATAAAATTCTATTTACAAGCTTATGCCAATTTCATTTAAAATACCAATAGACAATATATTTAAAACCCATATCCCTACAGCCAACCGCATGCCTGACAAAGTTTTTAGTATATATACAGTACATAGCGATTGAAAAATGAAAAATATGAGCGTAAATAGCATATAAATGTACAATGTACACATATAGAAGAGAGCATATAAAATAAAGTCGCAAATGAAGACAGAGTTTCCAAGCAATAGCAGCCCAAAGCATCACAAATCGAAGAACAGAGTGAAAAATCGCGTGGAAAATTGATTCGCCTTATGGTATATGCTTTTTTTCTATGCTCGCGACTCGAACGTGTCCTGAATTTGTAAACTTGTCACAACGAAGCGCCACGCTGCGTCGATCGAAATGAACATAATAAAATGTCAGATAACGACGTCACGCAAATGTGTTTTTGAGCCACAGACGCATTAACATCTTTGCCAATCGTCGCGGCGAACGGC
>JANSTS010013723.1:21110-38534 GCA_026546915.1 Sylvicola fuscatus
ATCACCCTGTAAACATCTTTTGATTTATCTCAACTGAACATAAGTTTACTGCAGATTAAACCAAACTAACCCTGTCCCATTTTCATCGCGCACGTGATTCTATTCCTTGTGGTGTTTTTTTTTTGTTACTTATTTGTTGTGTATGCTAATAAGAGAACTGTTTTTTTACAAAGCAGCTCAATTTCACTTTGTGTGCACTTGGTTTTCAAACACTGCACTTATCCACATAAGCACGGCCTTTAGGTAATTTTCCTTATATTTTTAAGGCTCTCTCTGTAATTTAAAGGAATTCAGTAGGAAAGCGAAGTTAACATAATTCACTCGTTATATATGCACTACAAACAGAAACAACACGAAATATGGAGCTAAAAATATATGTTGAAAGTCGCGTCAGTTTGTTGTTGTGGGGAGTAGATTTACACTCGCTTGTTGAATGGAAATTCTTTGGATCGCTGGGGTTATGTTGGAATTTAAAAAAAAACATTTTCCGATGTTGTGCTTTTCGTTTTGTTTGAATTTTCGTTAATTCAGTGAGGCGGCAATTCTTGTGACAAAGTTTGAGTGACGGAAAAATGTCAAAATTTCTTTTCGAGATAAATTAACGAAGTTTACGCCGGATTGCCGCACGTCGCCACTTTCTGTGGGACTGAAACGATTTGACGCCCCTGGTAATTGAACTAAGCAATTTTGTGTCTTAATAAAATTCCATAGGTTTTTTTTAATTATAAAAAAAAACGTTTGTTTTTAACTAATATCGTAAATCATTTGAAATGCAAATAATTGAATTTTGATTTAAGAAATATAAAAAATAAGAGTGATAATTATTGAACTCTTGATAAAATGATATCAAAAGCTCAACGAAAAAGGCGACATTTCAACAACAACTCCACGAGTGACAAAATTTAGTGAAGGAACCACAACTCCGCGGAAAATCAGTACGTTTTATAAATAAAAATACACCGAGTGGCCGATATTTGCAACTAAACTGAATCCGAGATCAGTCAGTGTTTTCAGCCATCGTACGGTCGGATTTGAAAGCCAAGAAAATCGTTGCCGCTCTCTTCTAGATAAACATAGACACACATACACATGTGCGATACAACAACAAAACAATTCGTGCTTTCGGCAGATTTAAATTGAGAAAAGCTACAATATCGTGTGGACGCCTGTGAGCTGGGATAAGACGCGCCAAAAGTCAGCCCCTTGTATATAAATCTAACATACAACTTATCTAGTCACTGGTAGCTGTTAGAAGTCGAGAGCATTTGGATATACGTACGAGTTTTATGTTATATCTTAAAGTTGTAGGAAGGTTCTATAATTATGCCTAAAATTAGATGACCACATTCAATTTTTTTGAGAGTCAGTTAGTCGGCGTCGCTCAATTTCATCTCACAAACTATGTTATATGCTCGTTATTCGCGATTTGAATATATGTAAACGATGCGTCGAGTCGCGTTGGTTTGCGCTAGTAGTAACTAGTACAACACACACGCAACATAATGTTTCGACATCGACGATTTATTGGGGCCCATGTCTATGTTTAAGTGAATTAAAGGTTGGCAAAGACAACACGAAACTCGAACGTGTTGTGCGGTTAAGTGATGTTGACCTAATTACAGAGAAAGGTGTTGAACTTCAGGGAACTAGGGCTTAATCGCATTCTATGAGGCAGCCTGAACAGCTGATGATTATTTCAGATGTGTAAATTATATTAACTTCGAGCTTTTCACTCCTTTTTTTTAACACACTCAGCAAAATTTGCTTTGAGTCGAAAGCTCGACATATTGCATTTGAAAAATTGCAACTCTGACCTTGACGTAATGCAAATGAAGGAGAAACTAACTCAAAATTGCACTTTTTTCAATGGTGACTAAAATACAATACTTGAAAAGGTCCTTTATTTGTATATATTTATATAGATTGAGAAAACTTGTTTGAGTTAAGTATATGGTTTTCACAATGAGCCCTTGGGCACTAGATCAAAGCAATTTCGTCCAATTACCCAATAATATTTTACGAGAATCTCGGTGTTTTTATTACTTATTGATACATTTCCTTAAAGACGCATAACTAGATCGCTCGTAACACAGTTATTATGGCACCACAGATCGCAGCGGTGACGGCAAATATGCGGTGAGCAACATCATAATAATAATGTGGAGACGCGAATTATGTTACCGTTCGCGAAATAGTCTGGCGCGTTATTCGCATTGAAGTAAATACACTCGTATATGTGCGCAATAAAACTACCATGAGCGCGGAAAGCCTGCTAACCCACAGGCACACATAAACGTAAACATAATTTGATCATAAAATCGCATATGATCATAAAGTTGTGCACCCATTTCGAGAAATATATGTGTCAGTCAATTCATGTGTGGCTGTATATTGTATATAGTTGTGGATGCGACGCGACGCAGCGTCGCAAAGTGGGGTGGTTTAAGATGAATTGTTGCTATTTGGGTAAGAGGTGATGAATTTGGTAAGGAAAATGTTTGCTGATTGTTATCGTGCCAGGATGTTTATGCGGATTGAGGTGCGATGTTTATATGAGAGGTGAATGAATTATCTTGTGCCAATTTAATTCCGCTGTAACATTACACCTTTAAAAACTTTAATAAGAAATTAACAACCTCTAGATATTCGTTCTATACAATCTTGTATCATTTAAAAAAAATTAATTTGTCAATATGAAACTAAAAAATCATGAACGTCTATAGAAAAAGTACGGATTGAACGTTATTCTTCTTTTACAAAGCCAATTAAATGAAGTTTTGATCGTCGGAGACGTACTCATACTTAAGTTAGTTCCAGGCGAACGAATTCAACCCCTTCTAGAACAAGTAAATAAATACGAAATGCCGCATCGAAATGAAATAAATATGAATAAAGTTTACTTATTAAGTCATGCTGACTGCTTGTTGCAGCAAAGAACACGAGTAATATTAACATTTAACATGGTAGAAATCCAAACAAATAACGGTTGCACGTTGAAAAATGTTTGAAATTTTCGACAGTTTAAGCCGTTTGTAGCTCATTTAGTGCAATAATTTATTGCAGGTAGCGCCTTGCTGCTTGCAACATTGTATTAAAAAGTAAATGAAAATTCACAGTGTGGACGGGAGATGGTGAACCCGGTTGGTTAATTGAAGGTTGTTGAAAAAATATGCAGGTGAAAATTTTTGGTTTCATATATATAAATCGTATACAATAATTACATCTTGAATGTTCTTTTCAAGCCTAAAAAAAAATTGGTAAAAATTTTGCACTAACTATTTCAACACTAATACAAGATTGTCTAACAGGCCATTCCGCCCACACATGCCATGTAAGAGTGCTCGTATTATTTCCTCCGGTCCACGCTACTGAATTAACCCGAAAGAACATAAATAAATCATAATGATTTCAGAATAAATAGCAAACAGAATAAGCTGGCACCCAAGTGTATGCCGAAGTCGAGCAAAAAAAAGCAGAAGTTCGGCGCACCGCCTCGTATGGCAGAGTATGAGGAATTGGGTGGCGCACACACTCGCTGCTGTAGCGAGCACCGTGAATTATTCATAGTTGGAAAGGAATAAGTGAATGGGCCAGCACTGGCATATACACCACATAACGCTCGATGAATATGTTGCAAAGACTACAAGGATAAATAAAGGATTGCCGAAATGAAAAACTCGCAGATGTAAACGGCCAACGAGGACTACGGAGTCTAGCAAAAATATAAAACTCAATTTCCGGCCAAACCATAGCGCACGGAATTCTGTAACATGATAAAACTGACTAGCGGGGTGGCTTCACTGCCTCCTCCCACCGGACGGCGAATATAAGTACGGAAACATGAAGGATGTTCCAGAGAGATGAGAATATAAGCCAGCAACAACATCAGCCAAAACAAACATCAATGAAAAATGGGGAAAATGTGGAAAAACAAACAAAACAGACTTAACGAATGTATCGACTGATTCGAGTTATTTCCGGTTCACGGAGTCCGGTAATAGAATTATAGACTTGACATATCAAAGCTGGACTAAAATACTATCCACGGATTTTCCGTGATTGTATGCGGGTGGATGTGCTCGTACTTTGTTTTTACAATTTCGATTTTGTTTTCGAATAATATACGAATGCATGAATGTTCCTTGCTGTGGCGAATAGTGCGGTATTCGTAATTGAAATCTGTGCACAATGCACACGGACCGGCCAATTTGCACACGTAATGAATTCCGAATGGCTTTCGGCTTGATTGGTTAATTGCATGTGAATAAATGTGGCATATCGATGTGGCTACTGGCTGGTGGTTAATCAACCAGCGTTTTGATACCGCTGCACTAGCTTCAAAAAGCTAATTTTGTTCATCCTAAATGTTTGTGACTGTGATATTGCCCGCATTTCAGGCGTTTTTGAAAAGAAACGCTTAAAAGCGCTGTTTTCTAGCTCTTTAAGTTTATATAAAAACATGATTAACTCATAAATTTGTAATTTTAAAGTATTAGAAAAGAACACCACTCAAAATGAATTACAATTTACCCACTTTTTAAAAGAACACATTGGATTAGACAAACGGAATAAACTACACAAAAACAGCACAGCGACCACACACAAAAAAAAAAAAACAAAGGAAAAAATATGGAATAATGGTAAGTAAAATACACAAATATATAATATAAAAAAAACCATTTACCACAGCGTGCAAATAAAAAACCCCTGGCAAGCACTAATGCGCTATCAATCTCCAGCAGGAGATCGCTTTCAGACAAGCTTTTACGGTGCTGCGCCAGCTGAAAGCGTGTTTGCTTTTTGCTGTGAGCGGCGCTACTCGACGCTGTTGGCCGTTTTCGCAAGATTGATGCCGGTTTTATGGGCCGTTCATCTAGGTGAGATAATATTACATACATAGTTTCAACATGTTTCACTAACACCCAACCCTAACCCCAACCCTTTCCCTACGACGCGTTGCAGCTACTGCAGTTTCTTCGGTTTTACTTTGTGGCCATTATTATATAAGTGTTTCTTTTTTTTTAACAAATTGCATTTGTGTTAAATTTAGAATGCATATTGCAGTTTTTTTCTGTGCTTTACACGTTGGAGGGAAATTTATTATTATTACAGCATTAGTGAATTAAGGAATGCAGATGAAACACTTATATATTATGTATGTTGTTAAATGTGGATATACATTTATTGTTGTTGTATTTTTACAATATCTCGGTCGATATCAATTCCAATAATTACTGTCTTCAGGTTATACTAAATAATGAGTCTTCATTTAATTATAAATAATTCATAGAAATATAAATGCATCGAAGCAACATAACAAAGAATTGGCACAAAAATACATAGCTTTCGTTAGTTTAACTTCTTTTCAATCAAAGTTTTTAAAATGATTGTACTGACTTTTGCCTATTTTTATTATTATTATTTTTAATTATATGTTAAGAACTAAGAAAGTTACCAGTAACTTAATATTTTGCCAATTGTTTTAATTTTGAACAATCGTTCGACATTTTTGACCATGCAACTGAATTCCGAAATGTTAAATACATATTATTCCGAGTAGGGGAAAAAAGGTTTCAGGTCCTTATTTTTAAAATCAGGCAAAAATCAAAACATTTTACTTTTCAAAATTCTAACTAGTCTGCATAGTAATAACATAGTATAAACAAGACAACAAGTTTGCACAAAAAGATATGATTCACACAAAATCGAAATTCACAACATAGAAAACAGCGAAATATTTTTAAATCTATTTAAATATCATTTCATTTACCTTAAATATTTAAATATCACTGGTTGCAATTGTGTTTTTCGTTGAATTCCATCAAATGATTTCACTGGTATTTTTCATTATAATTTTACTAGTTAAATAGCAACTAGTAATTCAACAATAAATCTTATTTTAATTTCTATATTACTGAGAACACAGATGACCACAAATATTCACAAAACTAATGTTGTAAAATAAATTCATCGAATTGTATAGGAATACATTATTAGTGGGAAGGGGAAAATGTACACATCACACATAAAACAAAAGATTTCGACTAAACAAATACGTTTTATTATATCAATAATTAGAGCAGCTTCCAAATATACAGTTACAATAGTTTAATTGGGATAGGTAAAACAATTATGTATTATTTGGGCACTCATTTTGGTATTATACATTTAAGGTTTTCAACGTTTAACATTTTTACATTGATGTAATTACACAAACCACCGTTTTTTTAATCGGTCTTTCGTTATAGGTATTTCATTTTCTAAATTGTTTAGGAAAGCGCACACATTTTTGTAGAAACTAATTGATTTACAACAATTGATTGGATAACATGCAATTTTACAATTTATTATATAATATGTCAGTTAGGTATTTTTTATGTAGACATCAATTAAAAATATATGACCTTGTAAATGTGTGTAATAATTTGTTTTAATAATTTGTATTTTAGGTAAATATTTTCGATACTCTCTGCCAACAACAACTCACTAAACATCAAGATAACTATTTTTTAACTAATTCACATAATTGTTATTAAAAAAAAAAACATAACAAAGAACAAAATCCTAATAATGACAATAAATCGATGAAAAATGATTTTTAAAAAATACTTTAAAATAATTTGCAGTTGATGTTCTGAAAGCTTTGGTTAATAAGGCTTCAAGCTTTAGTCTATTTAATAAAGGCTTCAATTTTAATGAATTCATCACAAATAGGATAAACAATGCATGGTATTAGTCCAAAAGGCACTCTCTTAGGTACTAGGGATTAGTAAAGACAGCTCGAACAACACTCCAGCCAACAAAACAAATCGCAATCAGGTATCCAAAAGATGACAAACGAGCTAACTCACCCCCTTCGCCGTTCATCTTTGTGCGCATTTCTTTCTTCTGCGTTGTCGTCGTCATCGTCGACTCGCTTACCGTCTGCGAAGTGAGCTCAGCAAACTCCTTTAAATGTTTGGGCAAAGTCCTTATGTTGGCCTCCTTTTCACCAGCAATAATTTTAATATTGTGATCAAACTCCTTCTTATTCTCCTCTTCCGACCGCAAAGTGGGCTGAGACTCTGCACCACTTTCCCAATCACTGTCCGACGGCATTTTTAATTTGGACCGTCGTTCTTTGACCCGCGTCAAAAACTCCTGCTCAATATCTTTGGAATTACGATTCTGCTGCTGTTGCTGCTTCAAAGCACTTTCATCGGTCTGATCGACGCCTTCCTCGGCTATGGGATTTGAGATCTTTATGATTTTATGTAAACGACGTTCTTCGCGCTCTGCAATTTTACTCAACCACTCATCATGCATTTTCTGGCGAAAAATCTCCTCTTCACTTGGCTGGATCTTTGCAGTTAAATCCTGCTTGGAACCAAATGCCGCAGGTGGTGGTGGCACTGACTCGGGGCTCATGTGTTCGATCTCCTCCATCAAGCGACGACGGTCATATTCCAGCTTCTCGAATTCACTCTTTAACTCTTTCTCCTTCATACGAATCATCTCCAGCTGACGCTCGTGAAAATCTCGCGGCAATGACATACGACGCGGACGATTACTGACATACTGGGTAATTGGTGTCTCATCAATCATTGATTGTCTGCTATGCAGCTCTCTGTTCTGCTGTAGATGGTTTTGCTGGGCCCACTCATAATGACGCTGGCCATCAGTAGCTGCAGCATCAGCAGGATTCGCAACTGGAGCACTCACCCGCGGTGCTTTGACGTTGAAATATTTATTGCCACCGCGACAAAGGAGCTCCTCTTTTTCGATCGGCTTTGTTATGTTGTCCGATGACGCACTCATCTCTGACTTTGCGTGACGCATCCAGTCTGAGAGGTTCTGTGCACTTAGCCGCTTCTCGTTGGCAAAAAGTTGTGTTAGTTCCTTAACGTAGGGCTGCTCCTTTTCCCTGGCATTTGACTTGTTTTGCGAACCACTGACGCTGCTCTGTTGTTGGGTGTGCTCAGTTTTGGTGCATTCCTCGGTTAATGTGGACGATTTTACATTTTCATTCATTGTGGGTGGTGCTGTTGACGGCGTCTTCCAAGCATCAAAACCAATTTTGAAAAAATCATCATTAAAGTTCTTTGGATTAAAGTCGAATTCTTTAAATACCATTCCGTTGTCTTTGCGCTGTAGTGGCTCAATGTTTATTTTATGTTCACTTTTTGTTGTACTTGTTGATGACTTTTGCGTCGTTTCGCCTGTCGTTGATGAGTTGCTCGTGCGTTCTATCTCATGTGTTTTCATCTCCACCGTGTTGGTGTTTGTGGTTGAATTTTTCAATGATTTTCCACTCGCGTTATTACTATCCACTTTGGATTGCCGGTTATTTTGGGCAGCATCGGGAGATATTTCATAACTCTGCGACTTCGCTGATTTCATCGCGGCGTCGTTGTTTGTGCTCGCGCCGTCTAATTTTACATCTGACACAATAGTTTTTGGACTTTGTTTAGCATCGGTTTGCTGCGCTTTGTTTACGCCATCAATGTTTGGCGATTCCTTCTCTTCATGTCGCGAAGAATCGACGAATTCAAATATAACGCTACCGTTTTCGATACGTTTCCTTGTCTCGTACGTGCACGTTTCAATATTGGAGTATCGTTTATTTTTATCGCTAATCACTTCCGACGGTTTCATTGTGACCGAATCGACGTATGAGTGCCGCTGCGACGGCATCGATTTATAATTACCATCGTTTTGGTACTGTGTGTCGCTAAATGGCATTTTCGAACTGAATTTTTTGTCGCTATTTTGTACGTCGCACTCTGCACTTACCGCGGTATTTTGAGTGGCACAACTGTGGCGTTTGCCGCTGTCGCCAGTGCCTGCCGATGGATTCGCTTCTCGGATGATTGCCAACAATCTATTATTGTCCTTAACGACGAGTTCGCTCTCTTGGAGAGGCGTTTCCATTTTTTTGCGATCGCGATTTATGTCGCCCAGCTCACCGTCCGTGAATTCGTGGTAGCCACGACGTTCAATAACTTTCTTATGCAGCTCGAGCAGAGTGTCGGCCGAAGGCTGGTTATTAGCAGTCTTCGTATTGATGAGCGTTTGCTGTGCTGGTGACAAACACAGCAGAACATTGGGATCACATTCGGTTGGTACACCCAGCCAAGCATCCATTTTTGGACGCACTGGAACAGGCGGTGGTGGCGGTGAGCGCAGTTTTTCCGGTGGCATTGATTTCAAGACGACCGACGACGATCGCTGCGATCGCTCCACATATGACTTTATTTCGTTCTCGTGCAATGGCACCTCAAGATTTCTGATGTCCGGCAACTCGGGTATTGGATAGGGCATTTCTTCTTCCAGATCTTGTGACTGTTGGTGCTTGACGCGTAGATGCGGTTGTTGCGCTTGCTGACGATTGGTCATGTCACTGAGATTACCTGCAACACAAGCCAACTCCTCGAGTATTACATGACCATAGGGCAGTGCGGCGATTGTCTCGACACATGATTGGCGCAGCGATTTAAGCTGGCCGCGCTGCACTTGCGATGACCCTGAAACAAATGCCACATGCGTTTCAAGATCCGCTAAGTTGGTGGGCGATGAAGCGAAATAGCGCGCCGTGCTTTGGCTGTGTGATGTGCTATGGCTTTGTGATGAGCATAGGCTGCCGGATGAATCCTGACGGGCAAAATCTTTATTTAATTGAGCACACAATCCAACATCGGGGATGTTTTGGTTTGTGGTGTCGGCACTCGCATGATTGTTAGTAGTGTGTGAAAACGGATTAAATGCAAAAGGATCGGTAACATTGTCGTATTGGGGAGAGAGGGACAGATCACTGCACGGAAAGCTACTACAGTTATCAATATTTTCATCCACACACAAACAGTCGTCCGTCATTGTCAGTGCATCCTTATCAACAGTACACATGTCATCATTCATTTCACTATCAACGCCACTAGGTGGTTGTTGTTTATCACAATCATCAGCTGATTTGGGAAACACATTCGCGGATTCGGTACACATTGACTGGGATATGCTTTCAGGGGAACACTTGTGCTCCGCAAAACAAACATTTGATTCATTTACATTGACAGGTGTGGTGCTGTCGGATGATGTTGTGGTGGGCGTCGTAGGAAAACTTGGCACATACTCTTCGCCAATTGTCGGTGTTTCAATACGTACATCACTCTCATCGTTGATATCTTCGGTGTCTGCCTCGCCGGTGTAATCTAAATCTTGAAGATCACTTGCACTACTTGAACTAGAGTCGAGATAAACAATTTCCGCGGCTGACTCATGACCCACAACGGTGGTGGTCCACTTTGAACAGCTTTCTTCAACATTATCCAAATCTACGACACGCGATTCCACAAGAAAACAGGGTGATTCCTCTCTAATAGCGTCGGTTTGAGGCTTACGTAAATTTGAGCCATGCGGGCGCTTCCAATCTAAGCTACTTTTTGGAAAAACAGCATTTGATTTCTTCGTCACAGCTTCGTTGTCAATAAATACATCATCATAAGGATCTTCACATACTTTGGCCGCATATACTTTATCTACTTTCCGATCGACGTCACTGTTGTCACTGTTCTCCTCACTTATCCGTTCCAAGTACCGCGGATTACAAAACTGCGGCATAAAATGTTTCTCGAGCTCAGCGCGTTTGCGCGCCTTTCTCGCTTTTATTTCACTAGATTTGCTCGTAGCTCGTGGTGGTGAACTTTTTTTCGGCGGCTGCTCATTCAGTGTGGACTGCAAATGACCACGAAGCTTGATCTCATCATCCTGAGAAATGCATACAACTTCTAAATCCGACGGTAAGCCACCCTCCGAGCTGTCACTCAAGTCAATGTACTCGGTGGCATCTTGATCCGCCTCCGAATCCACTTCACATATGATTGGCTGATTTTCATTACTACCGGAGTGGCTGGAATCACTGAGCTCCAATATTGTAACGTCATTATCGTCGAGTGAGCGACTTTTCTTTATCTCGCCCAGCTTTGGTTTGGTCTGACGTTTAATGGTTCGCGGCGATTCAACGCGATATGGCACAGCGATTGGATCCTGTTTATCAGCTGGCGGTGGCGGTGTTTTGTTGTTATCCTCTTCTCGTTGTGTGAATTCATCGTCCACGCTGGGATTTGCCGGAGAGGTGTGGATTACTTCATCAGTAGAGGACTGCCCAGGTGGCACATCGCATTGACTATGATCGTTGACGTCAGTGTGTACATCATAGCTGAAGCTATTTGAAATGATGGCCTTGGCGATGAGCACGTCAGCCGAACGATAGCCAGCTTCAATCACGCCAATCTCGTTGAATTTGTTTAAAAACACTTGATTTGTGTGAACACATGGCGCTGATTCTCGCGTATCACAATCGCTGATAGTGGCGGTGGCGGCATTTGAATGTTCCCCGATAATCACATTGTCGCTATCGCCAGTATTACGACTTTCATTTTCATGACACTGATAGCCTGCCTGGACTGAGTTTACGTCACATTTGTTATCGTGGTTGGGTGCATTTTCTCTTGCACCCTTCACTTCGGCATTTTCTACTGAAAAATAATTCGAATCCACAGCTGGACCGGTATCGTCACACTTGGACGCGTTGTCGGGTGACTGCTGCGGCTGCTGCTGCTGATGATCAGACTTGAGGAGGGAAGAGGAGTGTTGAGCAGGTTGATTCAGTTGTTGGTCTTCATGATAGCCTGTAAATTTAGATAAATGAATTTGTGTGTCATGCAATTGCATACGGTCATCTTGATTAAGGTTATTACTTTGTGGGCATGCATTTGAGATGTCTTCGGTTATTCCAACATTAACAATCTCACTCTCAACATCATCAGCACGTTCAATCACAATCACATTCACTGATTCCACCACTGTTATTGCAGATGATGATGACGATGAAGGCGATTCCTCAATCGCGACTGCTGATGTTACTGTGGACGGCGATGACCATGATGACGCTGGTGACTCGATGTCCTCATCATTATTATTATTATTGCTGGTGCCATCATTAATTGGCACGTCGCCCGTTGTTCCATTTATCGGAGTCTGTTGTTGCTGCTGCTGCTTTCGACGATTCTTTCGACGCTTATTTCTGTCGTTGTTGTTGCGCGGCATGCCGGTTCCTCGACGTACTTATATCCTAAGATCACCGTTTGAATTCCTCGTCCAACGACTAATGCGCCACGCCACTTTCTCACAAGAGCTGATAGGCTCGATGTAAACTATATACTGACTGTATGCTTGCTTTCCACGTTTTCCCTGAAAACTGCTCTCTTCATGTGCGGAATTTGCAGTCGCAGGCAGCTTCAGCTCTGTGCTGGTATTGAGGATGCGGGAATTTTCGACTCAGTCTTTTAGAACTTTTAATAAGCACTCTCTTCGCAGTTGGCACACGAGCAATGATATTGAGATTTGAAAAAAAAAACATACAAAAACTTCGGAAGATGTATGTAAGTGAATCGCGTTTCTGTAATGCTCATTTCCCACAAAAAAAAAACCCTTTGTATAAACTTTTGAATACGCAACTTCGGGAAATGCTCTCACATTCTCTCTTGTTCACTATATGTGAATTAATTTGCACACAAATATTTGATTAATAAAGCTCACGCGCCTCGGAATATCCGACGGTGTAGTCGGCCGCGCGCACAAATTACACTAATGTGAGTGTCTCACAAATCAGTGGAAATAACATACTAAACCGGCGGCGGCTTCTAATTGGGAGACGACCGGAGGAAGCGAATCTATATGGTGTAGTATATTTATTAAAAGCTGAGGCCTGAGTGTTGTCCGAAGCGCGTGTACCTTAAGCGCGCGAGCGGCCAGTTCCGACGCGACGTCACACACAGTGAATATAACTAATACGCGAATTGTGTGTGTCGCGTCGCGAGAGCGCACTTTAGCTGAGCTTTTTTTCGGCTTCTATGTGAGCAGTGGCGGCGCAGGCGTGCCGAGGGGGTGGTGAAATTACTACCGGCCCTTCGACGTTAATAACTTTCGTTATTTTAATTATTGGAATTAATTTTATTGATTTCCTTTGGTCGGAAACAAACTTCTTGGGTGCAGACGTCACTGAAGCCATCTATTCTCACATTGAAGAATGAAAGTTTACCGACATGTTGCTCGCTGAACACATCGCATCAATAATTAAGCGATAATTACTTGCAAATACTCTGTCTGGTCACTTTGTTGTTTTGGCTACTTTTTTGTTGTTGACTTCGTTGTTATTATAAATTCTTTGTTGTCTTCATATATTCATATATTGCGTGTGCATAAAATAATAGTATTATGTTGAGAAGGTGCGTCCATATTGTCAGGAGTGCTGCGTGATCAACTGGTCACTGCTTATTTATGTTGGTATGTGCCATTAGATCGTTCTGAAATTGTTTGTATTGTCCATGGTATTATGTTACAATACAAATGAAGCGCACTCGCGATTCATTGCAACGGGCAATTTCCTTAAGTAGTTTATGATTTGCGACGTCTAAAACAATTGGACTTCCTTTTGTTCCCGTTGAATTATGAATACCAATTAGAAGCAGTATAGTTCATGTATTGCACGTTCGTGAAATTAACTGCGTGTATTGTGCTGTGGTTTTCGGGGGATCAGCATAGTCGCAGCAGTACAGCAATAACTTACAGGGCTGACGTTTATTGGACGAGCTGGCCATCAATTCGGAACCACACTTAACCGCTGTCTGTTTGAGCACGACTGAGGGTTTTTGTAAATGAGGTCTGTAAAGCTAATTTTTGAGTAAAAATTCGCCTTATCTTTAGTACATTACGGTAACTGATACGCGAGTACCAGCAACAATCAGATTGTGAGCAGCAATTTCAAGGTTTCCGTTGTTATCAAATAACAACTGAAACGTAGCAAACATTGATACAAACTGATTTTACAATTTTTAAATAAAAATACACTGAATCACTTTTCGCGGTTGCTAAAATGTTGTCTCTTTAAGTTAATTTGAGGAACTAATGTCAACAAACATCAGCTAATATTGAATTCAGACTCATATTATATCTCATATTCACTCAACGATTACATTAAAATACCATTTATTTTTATTTATCTTCTATATTATGAAAGCCTTTATCACATACGTTTGTTTGGACGGAATTATTTTTAATGAACCTGTAACGTTCGTTTTTAATAACTTTTTAATTTTTATCCAAAATCATACCATTTATAAATGGTTAACTACCCTACAATGATTTATTTAAAATGTACATATAGAATCAATTTAATTCACATATTATTCGATAACATATACGAACACATTCTCTCTCCCAAATGGGCAACTTGCTTACGTGGAATACCGCACAATCTTATCTCAAAAATTGGAATTCGACTTGGTTGCAAAAATACAATTTTTTCAACATTTATTTCCGTAAACACAAAGACGAGTATCGGCGGAAAATGGGTTACAACAATGTTGGACAGAAGCGGGATGTCACCAAACGGGGAAAAATGACAATACACAGAAAGGAAGACGGGAGCTTTAGAGCAATGAATGATGGTTAAGACTGAACTGTTTTAATTACTACGAGTACTTCATTGATGACTTCAATTACATGTGAAGGACTTTTTAGCGGCGCTAATATGTTCACATTCTTAGCACGCAAGTTGTTAGACAAAGTTAAATTGAAAGCACGACATTAGGCGACGAATCAAATTGCAATAAATTTAAATAAGTTCGCGCTTTCATCAATGAATTAATATAAATAAAGTTAGTATAGAACTGATGAGTTGGCAAGTTGTGTGTGGGTTGACTCACCTATGTTTACTGCGGGGTTGCACTGGCTTTGACTTTTTGGTGATGTTGAGTCCGTCGCTTTGTTGTACCCAGAGTCTGTATAAAAACGAAATAAAAATAGAAATTACTCATTTGAACTTTTGCTCTTTATGTGCGTTTAAATGGTTCTCATAGCTTCTGTTCGTCTTTAGTGACTTGAATGGGGAAATGTGACGCATATTCTTATCTAATTTTTATGTGGCACAAAGTTTTTGATAATTTGATTATGTAAAAAGTATTTAGGATTTGTTCACAAAACACGCTCGTTGAGATGTGTTCTGTTGAGTGAATTAATATTTTGATTGCTTTTACACTTATTTCCCAAGACTCCCATAAAAAGGGTCAAGTAAAGCACATAAAACAAAGCGTAACTTTTAAAGGCGCTCGAAATCGGGTATTGTAATCTCTGGCAGTGGCTCTTTTCTTGTGGGTGAGAAACACATAAAATGTGTGACGTTTTTATCTTCCTATATATGTTATGTGTTTTCGGTGACTTTGCAACTTGTAGCGAGTTCAATTCATTTTATCAAATGTGTTGATAGTATGCATGAATGGATTAGACTTAATACTTTAATTTGAACTGATGTTCAATGACTAGATCTTTATTGGCCCACTAAATGATGAGAAAATTTAACGATTTTCGTTGAGAATGTTAAAATATGTTAATTCAGTCAGATCACACGACTGCTTCGTAATGATGTGGAAAACACCTGTCAGTATATTAGTTCGGCTATTTATAATTGGATATATGAATTGGCTATTTTCGTATATTTGTTTTCTTTCTTGACCTACGCACAAAGTGTGGCAAAGAATGAAGAACACGATATGGTTTCTTTCAGTTTGCTTCAATTGAAATGTGTGTAATCTGGTTCGACCTTAAATGTTTACAATCATTTTTGAATTTACTACAGTTATTTCATTTTTGAAAACATATTTCAAGATTACTTAAAAAGTCCGCGTCAGAGAGTGAAAATAAATACGACAAAAAATTAATATTGCATTTTGCAATATGTAAACAAGAAAGCAAAAACAAATATTGTCTACGAAATACGAGTAAACTTACACCACAAAAAGATCTTCAAATATAAAATATTCAAAAAATAATGCATCATCTTTTGGTTTATCAAAAAATCAAGGTGAAGGAATGTTGAATTCAGAATTTTATTTATCACATCGGGAAAAAAACGACACTTAAAAAATTTCAATAAAAAAGGAAACCAGTTTGATTCATTAAAAAATGTAAAAATGCAGAAAAAGTTAAATGTCGTGTGAAAAATAGTCCAAATTTATTTCGCATAAATTCATATCAATTTGACATTTTTTTGCAACATTTTAATAAACATTCGTTATTCGATTTGATCTGATGATTGCACAATAAATACACAATTTAAATTAATTTACTTAACTTTTAATATGGAAGTCGAATTACTAATAAATTCAATTCATCATAAACAATAAAAAAAAATCTGTACTGTGGAGAACTTTCGAGAATAAAAACTCTTTGTGCTAATGAAACAATTAAAAGACATTCCATAAACGAGGTGTGAAATGGAAACAATTACTTCCAAGTTACGGTAATAAACGGTACTAATTGAACAATA
Organism: Sylvicola fuscatus; assembly: GCA_026546915.1. Lineage (NCBI taxonomy): Eukaryota > Metazoa > Arthropoda > Insecta > Diptera > Anisopodidae > Sylvicola > Sylvicola fuscatus. The sequence goes on from JANSTS010013723.1 coordinate 37,471, forward strand.
GGCCTTTTCAAGAATGAAATTATTTACAGTTGATTATGCTCTTTAAGTGAATGCTCAGAAAAACAAAGCAAAACGTAAGTAATAACACAATTTGTCGTTTTATAGCGTGTAAAAATGGTAAAAACTGCAATGCAGTCATCGTTGTAGCGAAGTCGCGATTACGAAACTCCTTTCACTACAAAACGGCCGCGGTGGCCTTGACCATGCAATTAACTTATAAATATATTGATTTCTTATGTCTTTGACACTGATTTTGTTTCATTGTAAATTCAATTTTCAACGTGAAATGTGTGTAAACAAGCAATCATATCGCAGCTGAAATCGGAACATGACTTCATGAAGGAGTGTTGATTTTGTGGCAGCGAGAATTAGTATCAAGTATAAGACTGACCATAATTGGTAACGTTATCATTCTGGTGGTGGCAATTTCCAAGCTTAATATCAATAAATTAGAGTGACTAAAATGATAAATAATGTGACAATGTGAAGGATTGCAGGGAGGCTGATGGGAAGCTGCGAGGAGGCCGCTAATGGTTTTCTCACCATGCCTAATGAAGAAGCATCATTGTTGTGATGAGTGATTTACAGATGACAGAGTGATAAATTTGTTATTACTGTGCATTCGTCTAAAAGATAAATTCATGTTGTTGTAGCATCAAGCATGATTGCTATAACTCCTAAATAATTGAATATGTTAAAGGCGAGCATCAATACCAATTTGATTTTCTGAGATTTTACCTAATCTAGTAGATTAGATTCTAGGACACAAATTTCCTAATAATCAAAATGTTTTATCATTTATGCAAAGATAATTGTTAAGTTGGTAACTAGTATAGGAATATTTGAAGAGTTTATAAATGACGATTAAATCAAAGAAAAAGTTAGTAACGGAGATAATTTAATTGAAACAGAATTTAATTAATTAATTTTACATCTGTTTTTTAGTAAAAAGCGTAGATAAATGTGTTTTTAATTAAAAATTAATATTAAAAAAGGATTGGCGATTTACTACTACTATGTGAAATAAAGATTGTATACGTAGATACTAAAATGCAACAAAGAAT
>JANSTS010013734.1:0-15669 GCA_026546915.1 Sylvicola fuscatus
TTCTGCATCATTAGAATATTTTTAAAATGCATAGATTCGCTACAGTGATGCAGTTGCCCGAGCCAAAAACACTGGACGGATTTGGAGCATCTTCATGAACTTTCTATCACAAACAATTGAAACTACATCAAAAACAAACAATTTAAAATTTTCAGGAAGTTATTGACGAAAATCTACGTTTTATTGAGCTATCCCAAAAACGGCTCGATTTTCTTAATTTTTATTCATTTGTACAACTTTTTTTTTGACATTTGCCATATCATTTCGTGGAATAAAAATAATAAAAAATTATCTTCCTGTTTTTTGGGGCGCGAAAACTCATCTCTTATTGAATACGAATATTTATTTTAATAATTCAAAAAATTAAGCAAAGACACCAATTGGTGTGGAGACTGACTTACACACAAAATATTTGAATTATAATTAATGGCCATTATTATTAAGAAATATGGTTTTTGTTTATCAGATAGCAATAGACGTTTTTACTGGCCGCTTCTTTGTTTTCAATTTATTCTTGTCTACTTAATAAACTTTAGTTCAGAGAAATTTTAAAAATATTTTTATAAGAAAAGTAACTCATATAATTTGTGAGTCACTCATGACATTTAACTCAATCAGTCATTGACAATTGACTGGAGCTGGTTTTAGTCTTGGGTTTGCAATAATTGCCCTATACCATTATTTTTTCGCCAATTATTTTTACAGGAAATCTTAATCAGTAATATATTGAAAGGCAAATTTGCAACATTAATATTAAAATCACATGAAATATGTAAAAACAAATATTTGCCAAACTCACCGAAAGCAGCGTCTCACGGCTATATATTTTATATATATCTGCACAGCAACTGTCAGCGCTCCACTTTTGACAGCCTATACACTTTGCGCATATACGTTTGTGTGTTTTTTATATTATTTTACTTTCTGTGGCGTAAAGTTTGATGTACGTGCACGGGTTTTTCGCATTTCTTCAATTGAAATTAAATTATTTAGGCGTAGAAAATACACAAGTCAGCGAAATAAATCTTCGAGAGTGTAGCTGACCCAGTGACGCGTGTGCCCTGACTTAAATACAAGTAAATCGCTTTAATTTCTGTGATGTAACTGATGTCGAAAAAAATTTGTCCCGCGGTCGCTGTACTGTTTTTGGAGGCATTTTGGAAAATAAACATACAATTTGGTGTTAAGCTGCACTGGCGGGGGACGCGCGCTAGATATCTTTAGATTCGTAACACAGCGGACGTTTCACGAAGCATGGGAATGGCAAGTGGTTGATGCAAAACAATATTTTGGCTTGCGACTGTTTTTTTCCGTAGAGTCGGCTATCAAATTGATGCCACAGTGAGTAATTAAGAATTGAAGCGAATGAAAACATGACGGATGCACTTTAAGCGATTCGCTGAGTGAATAATTGGGACCATGGAAAGATGCTGCCATCAACCCGATAAGAATAATGGTGTTTTGTTCTTAGAATGATTACGTCCCGCAAAACATCTCAAAGTAGACGATCTGCTGCAATCTGCATAATTTAATCAACACTGGCATTATTGTTTTGGTAAGTAAATTTGACAACATAACCTCAATGTTTGGTGGAATTTTCTCAAAATAAAAATTCTCCTTTTTTGCAGACACTTGCATTGATTCTCGTCTAGTCTCACTAAAATTCGGCCGCTATGCTTTTTAAAACACCAGCCAACAATTGATTCATTTAAATAGAATTCCTAGATTAACGCAATGGATAATGAACAATATGTATCTGAACTGGACACATCCGACGATGGCGTGCACTCCGATTCGTCCGACACAGAGTCATCAAACTCTATGGAATCCACGTACTCGGATTCAAGTAGCTCCAATAGTACAAGTGGTCGTGTTTTCGAGTTGGCCCAAATTTGTCGCTCCAAAGTGCCGTTGCCAAGAGAACTGTGCGAAAACGCTGCCATTTGTAACGAGTTCTTCTCTGCCGAGACGTGGAACTCACTATCGGCAGAGATGCAAGTGCATCTCATGCAATTTCTACCTAAATTTCCCGAGAACAATGAAGCCGAGCAACAAAAGACAGTGGAAATGTTCTTTGACGGTGGCGAGCTGCATCGTTTCAACGTTTCTCCACTCTCATCATTCCAACGCAATCTTGAAGACGGTAATTTTCGACCGGAGATTCGACGGTACAAGGACAGCATTAAGCGTTCTATGCAACGTGAGCAGAAATTTCAAAGCATCGAACGGATCAGTCGAATGGCCACGCAGATTGCCATCTCAAGGGAGCGCCTCTTAAAGCAAGCGCAATTTGAACCGCTGGGATTTGGTGGACGAAAGGACAAAAGTGTAATTACGTTGCCAGCTGAGTTTGAGATGAATGCAGTAAGATTGCGTGCTAAGAAGCGCTACTTTGAGACAGTGCAGTCCATCTGCGATACAGTTCGTATAGATTCAGCACAGTCCGATGACGAAAATTATGTGGAAGGCCCACCAGAAAAACTTACCAAGAAGCAACTTCAGTTTTTGGGAGCACCACAGGTAAGAATATTGATTTTCTGTATCTTTATAAACTCATTCATGTCTGGTCATTTTTTAGGTTGATACAATTGCACCGAATGAGACTCGCGTCATAAGCACAATGACTCCATCAGGCAGTACATACGATCCAAGGAATGGTCCCGGTGGAATTACGTTACTCAATGACAACTACTATCGCATGATGTTGGCACAGCATCGAAAACGTCGAATTGACGAGCCTGACCATCCAGAATTGAATGTTGGAGAGATCAAACTTAGCGACATACAAACCAGAACTCAGCATAATTCTACTACAAACTATCGACGAACCACAATAAACAAATGTGAGAAGCTGGCTGCAACAAACGGAGTTGACAAGCCGATTAAAAAGTTGTTGCCCACTGCTAAAATAAAACAAGAAACTCAATTGGCCACAATGAGAATAACCACTCCGCCACCGCCTCCATCAACGCCGCCGCTGCAACACACGCCGATCATCCAGCAGAAATTACCGATGCAAATTTTGGCGACGCCGCCAAAGCAAGTGCTGAAGCCGGTCACGGTGGCCCCAACGCAGCACGAGTCAACACCAATTCCACAATTCACCTCGACTCCATCCATTTCAATGCAGTCGGTCAACAGCTGTGCTGTCTCGCCCAGTCTGCCACAGCAACTGTTTAGTCAAAGTAGAGCCGTTTCGCCAAGTCTGCCGCAACAGCTATTTAGTAAATTAACATCCTCATCCTTTGACGACACTTCCAGTGATGAGAATGCTGAAGACGATGAGGATGTGAAGCCACTGGAACTGCCAAAAATGGAAGGTCTTCCAGTTGAACAAGCCTCTCCGCTTCCAAAGCTATCACCGGTATTACCGAAAAAGCAAATAGGCTGTTTACAATCCCAATCAAAACCGCTACCAAAGCCACCGGTGATGATTAAGCTGCCACACAAACCTCTCATCCCACAGAAGCAAAACGTTACGGTGCAGCAAATTAGAAAACCACTACCAGCCCAATCAAAACCTCAGCTCAAGCAGCCACTTCAACTAAAATCAGAAACGGTTGAAATGAAACAAGAAGTTGGTAGTATAAAGCAGGAGCAAGCGCAGTTGAAGCAGGAGTCTCAGAACTCGCCACAACTTCAACTGCTTCAAGCTCAGACAACGCCAATGTTGTCCCCAATCATCAGTCGTACGAATCAATCGATTCACTTGGACAATAATCCAATGTTTCATGATCCTTGCAATGATTTGGATCATTTGGATGGGCCCAATCATTCAGTCGCCCTATCTCCAATAGCTGCGTCCACAACGATGACAATTGGCACAACTACACCCCCCAGCAATCATCTGAATTACTACTCTGGTAAAGTTAAACCCGCCACATTCTCAGACCTAGAGGGCATCGACATGATGCGACTTCCTGTCGATCTGGACGATAGCATCGCCCTACTAGAAGACATAAAAAGCGTCGTTGACATGGACCCAATACAAACGTACAAACGGTCGGAACTCACACAAGAGACGCACGCCTGCTTTCTGTCGCTGATCCGTGATCTTTTCTGCTCAACGCCGGACCATCGCATGACCATGGAGGAGTTACGCAGTAGATGTGCTGCGGCACTAGCCAATCCGATAACTGCCCTCAACGACTGGTATCCTCTGGCAGACAATTGGCTAGGTCAGTTGCTATCGGCAATACATTTTCTGGCCGGCGAGTTTATAGACCAGCCCGAGGATTTTGTGCCGTACTTGGAGTTCAAGACGGCGATTAACATCTATCAGTGGATAGGTGCTGGAAGAGATAGTGATCAGCACTTGATGCAATTGTGTGCATACTGGATGGGGCGACGCAACGAGATGGGCGCCAAGCCTCCACCAGCGCAGCCGAATTCCAACAAATCAGATATAGGCAAGAAGCATTACAACAACACCATGGATAATGATGATGGATTTAATCAGGAACGTCCGGCATCGCCGCCACCGCCGCGCTGCCCAACTGCTTGGATTGTGACCAAAGCGTCGCTGGCTGAAATTGAGGAGTTCCGAGCGCAGGAGCGGAGGCGTTTTGACAATCCGCACTTGTCATTCACCTATCATATGCACGGATACGAAAGTGTTGTTGGACCAGTGAAAGGAATTTACACACAGATTCCATCGCTAAATAAGGCGCGTGGTCACACAAGTTTGACTGAAGACCGTCCCACATTTGTCACTCTGCTAACCCTAGTGAGAGACGCGACAGCTAGACTGCCCAATGGTGAGGGCACACGGGCCGATATTTGTGAGCTGCTAAAGTCATCGCAATTCGTCCATCCCGACACCCAAGAAAGTGTCCTGCAAACAATTGTCAGCGGAGCTTTAGACAGAATGCACACGGAGCATGATCCGTGTGTCCGTTACGACTCGAAGCGTAAAATATGGATATATTTGCACCGGAATCGCAGTGAGGAGGAATTCGAGAGGCTGCATCTCAAATTCCAGGGCGTGACAAAGCACAAAAAGCAATCGAACCGTAAGTCAAAGTCAAAATCTCCAAAAGTGATGATAGCTCCGTCGTTGTCGCCGGGCCCTCCAACCCTACCCACCACCCCACCTAAAACTACAGTTCAGTCAGTTGCTACAACACCTGTGCCGACAACGCCCACCTCCAGCAAGGTTGTACCGTCTCCATTTGTCGTTGTCCCCGCTCAAATGCCGGCGCTAAGTACAATTCAAAGCCACGCCAGCGTAAATTTGACGCCATCGACGACATCCTCAGCCAACAGCATGATACCAACAGCCGCTTCAGTTCCACAGCAACCGCAACAACAGCAACAGCCATCACCGCAACTGAAACCTCCACAATTGGTTCCTCCTCCATTAAAACAAATTGTTCCAATAAAAACCATTGTAAAAACCATCGACACACCCATCAAGGATAAGACAGTGGAATCCATGGAAGTTGATGGAACATGTGATGCACCGACAAAAGCGCCAATCTATCTTCACAAACCATTGATATCAAATCTAATTGTGGACGCCAAAACTCAGAAAACGATTGGTCAGAAATCTGTAACCAGGGTAATCCAAACGCAGCAATTGCAACAGATGGCTCAGCAACAATCTACTACATCCATAAAAGTGTCCACTCCTAGTGGAGTACAAACCGTTCATGTGTCGGCTGGCATCAATCCGCCCAAACAATTTGCTTCGATCATTGGAAACGCTCATCAGTCAATACTGGCAAATCATCGGGCTCAATCACCAATCGTGGTCGGTAAGAAGATTATAAAGCTGCCGCTGCAGCAGCAACTACAGTCCCTACCTCAGACGCAACAGCAGCAGCAACAGTCACTGCCACAGCAACAGCAGCAGCAGCAACAAATCAACCAGTCAGATAATCCACCAGCTCTTGTTCAATCTTCGCCAAGCACAGCTACGCCGCAGACTTCTCAAAGCTACATCATTCCAATAAGCCTGGCAAATACCAGCAGCGTTGGCGCTAGTATCTCAACCGCGACTCACAAGTTTGTCAAAAGTGCAATGGGTTCCAATCCAACGGTTGCTTTGGCCACTAAACAGTCTCTCCTGCACACAAACAAGGTGATCCGGCAGATTCCGGCTGGCAAAAGTTTAATAAATCCCTCGGTGGCTGCCACCCTGCAACAACAACAGCAGCAGAAAGTGCTCTCCGTGTCCGGCCAAGTGTTGCATGGACGCACGATGATAGCCAACAAAACGATACTGCAGCAGCGACCACAACTGCCCATCGGCAAAACATTGAAGACCTGCCAAATAGCAACTGCTGGTGGAAAACAGCAGATCATTAATTTCAGTCCGCATAGTTTTGTGTCTGTAGCAAATTCATCGGACTCAAACACGCCGACTGTAAGCTTAAATCAAATAATCCAGATTCAGTCGTCCACATCAGCTACTGGTAGCGGTATGACGACGCCGACTGTCATGGCAATGACTAGCGGCGGTAAAATGCAAGCAGTCTCGACTGCAAATCTCACGCCGAAGCAGCAACAGACGCTCATAAATACAATCAAGCAACAGCAACTGAAGGCGTCAGCTATTCTCGCTAGCCAGGTACAAAAAACTCAGCAACAGGCACAACAACAAACAACACAAGTACAACAAACACCTCAGGCGTCTCAGACGGGACAACAGACAACGCAATCGGTACAGCAACCAACTGCTTCTCCTGCCGGACAAATCATTCAACAGCAGCATCAGCCTTCCCAGACGTCGTCTCTTATTATTAAGCAGCCGCAAAATATTCAACATATTCAAAAGCAGTTGCAACAACAGCTGCTCCAACGTGCCAGCACATCCGCGGCGCAGTCTTCCTCAGTCGTATCGATCGCATCCCCGAAGACGGGAACCTCACTGCTTGGCTCGAATGTGATTGTCTCCTCAGCAGGGCGAGTTCTTAAGCCACAAATTCAAGGTATACGACAGACATCCAGCAATCCCCTTATGGCCAAAGTCCTGACGACGTCGTCCGGTCAAATCATATCACTGGAGAGTCTCTTGCAGAAGCAAGGCATAACTCCCGGCACGGCACTAAGAGTTGCCAACGTTAAGCCTGGCCAAACCAGCTTAATTCAGCTGGCCAATTCGGTCGGTGGCAGCAATCAGTTGCCTGCGCAGTATGCTGTCGTCTCACAGGGTAGAAATGTGATTTCGATGGCATCACCGGGCACAGCCCATCGAACAATGACCACGACCATCGCCGGAAACACAACCACCGCCACATCGACCCAAGGACAACAAACTCATCTTAAGACGACGCCACAAATGCAACTGCGTCAATCCGGACAGAATATAATCGTCACCAACAAGGCGGGTGGTCATAAGGTGCAGGTGCCCACCGTCTCCTCGCAGTCAATTCTGACGAACGTCCCGTCGCAAATGATAAATGCCAAAGTGCTGGGCGTCCATCAGGGGATGGCCGGCGCCAAAGTGCGTGCAAGTACGGCGGGCGGCATTCGCATGGTGAACGCGTCGAATCTAAACATAGCCCATATTGGTGGAAAGCCTGTGATAATTGCTAGTAAGCCGCAATCAGGTGGGGGAGCTGGCTTGGGCGCAGCCGGCCAGCAACATACGGGCCATCACAATGTCATCCTGCAGACCAGTGGCCAGGGTGGTAATAACCTGGTGACGATTGGTGGCCAGACTCTGAAAGTGCACAGCGGAGGAATGGGTCAGACCGTGATGCTGGGAAACCAAATGGTCAAGGTACATCCGGCTATGCATCAGAGTTCTAGCAGCGTGGCAAGTCAAAACGCGACTAGTAGCACAGGAGGAGCAGCGACACAGGAAAACGCTACTGGTAGCATGACGACGCCCATTGGCAAGTCATTGATGACACTGACAATGAAGCCGACGACTGGGCAACCAATCATGCTGAACTCTGGGCAGATCAACACGGCTGGCATTAAGGTAAGTGCGGACAAGCTTTTAGATGTGATAATTGTAGTCATGTATTGTTCTTGTGGTTTTAGAATGTTGGCAAAGGAAACATCCAAAATACAGCCACGGTGGCAACAGTCGGCGGCCAGCAGAGGGTCGTTCTTGCAGTGCAGGGAGGCGGTCAAATATTGTTGCCGCCAGGTTTTCAGGGCGGCCCCATCAATTTGAAGTCGCTGCAAGGTCTTAAAGTGGTGCCAATTCACACTGGAAAAGGTAAACATCAGCCAAATCCTCCCGCATAAATAAGCATATTAAATTAGCACGTGTGGCCAACCTCCTTACGCCCTCACCCCATGTGTCTAATTTGCTTGTTGCCTTTCTGATTTCATCGACAGGTGCCTCGAACGAGGATCGACCAATGTTTGCGCAATTGATAACTTCGCCGCAAGTTACGTCGCGTCTGCCAGGTGGAGGAAGCGCGGCTAGCAGCACTGTAACATCGTCAAGTGGCAGTGTCGGTGCGACCACGCCTGCCGCAGCGGCCGGAAAGGAAACTTAAGGACGAATTATGTTTTTTTACAAACATAATTATTGTAATCGTTTAAGATTAAGGGCAGAGATGTGTGTTCTAGCACGATGGAAGCCTTTAACTCTCATAATTTGAAGTTTAACTCTAACTATTTATAAATTAGACACTTCCTGTATTTCTTTAATTTAATTTTAGCTCGTAAGTATATTTTAGGACTAAGAAGCGGGAAGTCACTGGTTGGGTTCGAAGTAGAAGTTCTAAGTTATTTCGTTAGTTAGGAGTTTACTCGTTGTGTTTGTGTATTATAATTAATATTGCATCAAGATGTATCACATACTACTTAGCAACTACATTATTAAGATATGACGAATAAATGCCGCGATTGTCAGTTACAGTCCTTGAAGGAACAAAATAAAGTTAACATACGTGTATGTAGCCCTTGTAATTTTTATTTAATTCATGTAAATATAGTGTTTATTAAATTTTTCTGGATTAATTCTGGATTTATGTTTAATTTTCAAAAATGACATAGCTGAACAATCGCGATTTTGCGTGGACCTGCCAATGCCCAATTAATACATTTTATAACATAAAATCTTGGATCTTAATCCAGCTGATACAAATGATTGGTGGGTCCAAGCAATTTGTGAATGTTTGACATAATTTGAGTGTAACATAGAAAAGATCGTTTAATAAAATTTTATTCATTTTTAAGTACAACAAAATTTTTAAAATGAATTTTACTTTTTGGGTAATAATCTGACTATTTCTTTTAGAGATTTTTACTGAAATTCATGGCACCCTAAACATAATGAGTTTTTAATTTTCTTCAGGAATGAACCTTTATTTGGCTAAGACAATCCATTACAATAATCGATAAAGTTGAAGATTTTTACCATCTGGTAGAAAAGCCCACTTTACCCTGAAGTTTGATGGCCACTTCATTTGTCAAGTTAAATATCTCGACTTTGAACTCAAAAGATATCACAATTTTTGAAGTGAGTTAAATTCGTGAAACCAGGAAAAGATTAGTTTCTTTCAGATATTGCTCCCTTAAAAACAATAAAAATCTTTCTTAGGGTTTGGCTGTACCGCTTATGTATTATCAATGGTTTATTTATGAAATAATCACAGACGATAATTAAAGAATCAATAGTGTATCATAATCATATCGACAGATAAGCGCTATCGTCGATGCGGAAGTGTGTCAACCTGCCTATAAAACGATTGTTTGGCCCATTAGTCCTTTTATTCACTGCTGTGGCTTAGTAAAAAATGGTTAACATTTTGTGCACACTTTTCGTCTTTTTGGTGGCGTCCGGTAGCTGCCTGGCGGCTCCTTCACCCCTTAAAGGTGAGCCTAACATGGAGGAGACAAGCGGATATTTTCAGGGTGACATTCTGCTGACACGTGAACAGCAACTCGATGGCCGCATTGGACAACTTAATGAGAGATATCGCTGGCCCAACAACGTGGTTCCATATCAGATTTTCTCCGGTAGTTTTTCGGAGCAGCAAGTTTCACACATTCGCATGGCATTGGACCAAATTGAGCGGGTCACCTGCATTCATTTTGTCGAACGAACCGATGAGTTGAACTTTGTTAACGTCACTGGCACAGCAAGTGGTTGCTTCTCATATGTTGGCCACATTGGAGGTGCGCAACAGTTGAATCTGCAGCCACAAACAGTCAACACGGGCTGTTTCACGGTCGGTACCATCATCCATGAGTTCATGCACGCTCTGGGATTCCAGCACATGCATAGTGCATACGATCGCGATCAGTATGTAACAATTATGTGGGAGAACATTAAGTCGGGACAAGAGGGTAATTTTGCCATCATTTCTGAAGCAACTACGTCTCATTTCGGTGTCCCATACGACGTTGGCAGTCTTATGCATTACAGTGCCTATGGGTTCTCTGGTAATGGACACCCAACTATGATGCCAAATGTGAGTACAATGAACATGAACTTGAAGAATATTAATTCATTTCTAAAAACATATTTTCTTGTGCACAGAACGAAGAAGACCTTGCCATCATGGGACAACGCTCGGCAATGGCTGATAGTGATATTGACCGAATCAACCTTATGTACAATTGCTAAATTTAACAAATATTCTACCAAATAATGTTTTATATTAGGAGTCACTTTAAATCTATTTTCTACTATTATTAAAAATAAAAAAAAACTCTTAGGCTTATTAGAACCTAAAAAATTTAAAGATTTTCATATTTTTTGTTACATAAGTTTACATAGTTATTGACCAAAAATATTATAAATGGAAACATGTTAAATGAAAAATAAACTTGTTAAAAAAGTTATTACATTCAAAATACAAACCTCAGACACATTCCCAGTTCGTTGAGTATCCCAAAATAAACTCCCGATACCAATTTCTGATCAATGACTGACCCAGATCATACACCTGGCCTCAATTCAATAAATTGATCTAGTCCGTAAGTCCTAGTACTAAGGCTAAAAATTGGTCACAGAGCTTCCAGACGTTCAATCATTTCACACAATTTACGAAAGCCAAATCAAAATTCATAGTACAAATTCTGGATATAGGCTGGCCGCATTCGTAAATCGAAAAGAAAAATATTTCCTAAAAAATAATAAATATTTAACAGAAACATTAAATTTAAATATTTTTTGAGATGGCCAAACACAGAATTTAACCGATAAACCAATTACAGACATAATGTGGGAGTGAAATTCTAAAAAAATTCTACAGAACTTCTTTGACTTTGTTCAATTTTATCAGCCAGCAATAAACAGACATTGCTGTAAGAAAAGGCTGCGAAAACGTTTTTATTCATGCACGAAGTTACCTAAGAAATTCAAAGATAAGAAAAGATTAGCCGTTTAAGTGTGTAGAATTTTATTTTTATCAATGCAATTATTCATTTAATAAGAATTACCTCTCAATTACATGTTTCTTGGATCGTATCAGTTTTTATTTGTATACACTTAGTTTAGACAGACTGGGGAACAAGAATTGGGGATGAAATTGATTTTATATTCATAAACTGGCGAAACAGATAGCATTTTCATCAATAAGTTTCACTTACATTTAGTTAGGAAATTTCTTTAGTTTTTAGGTAAAGCACACACCATTTTGGGATTGAACAAGTTAACAAATTTTGTTACCTCAATTACCTCCAAGCCTACAAGTAAAGCCAATTCTCCTAGTCGCTGCTTCTTCGTTAAATTACAACATTTCGCTCCATTGATTTACACTGGAAGGAAGTCTGGGGCATCTTTACATTGATTTAACTATATTTCATTTAAATTAGATATTTTTCACAATTTTTCTTAAATATTTATAAATTAACAGTAAATTTATCGCTTTTTACAAATATTTTGAACACATTGAGTCGTTTTATTACTTTGAGGGATGTTTACGAGTGGTTATGTTTGTATACAAGTTTGAATTCAATGGTAGAGATTTTATGTTTTCAAATTCAATGAGTTGTGTAAATTTTATGGTTTTGATCAGTGAGCTTTGAAGCTTTCAGAAGCTTGCGGACAAATGCTTTTTATTTGTTCAAATTTGTTGATTGTCTTAATCTTAGCTCTTGTGGAGTAGGTTGATTCAATTGAAGACAGGCAAACCAAAGGGCAGCGAACTGTTAGCTTTTCGTTCTTGGATACGGCTTTTTGTTGTGGTTGTTTACTAGAAGACTGGTTATACAATTACAGCTACGTATAGTTTTATATTTAGAATAAATTTGCTTCGCCAAATTATGCATTTTACATGTTGGTTGTGTACATAATTCAGCGTTATATCATTTCATTTTACCTATATTTTTCATATATAACCCGAGTATAAAATATAATTACTTTGTTTTTACTTAAATTTCCGTCTTAAGAGAATCTACAAATTCCTCTGTACGAATTTAAATGCAACGCGGGCAATGTTTATGTATTTAATTTGTTTGGTGTGATCGAAGTTTGATGAGCTCTGCCACTTGTCCGCATAAAACAAATTAAATAGGTGGCATCGCCCGACGCCACTGCCATCCAGCACCTATGCTCTTGCAGCTGCAGCTATGTTTTCTTTACATTAAACAGATTTATGTCTATACAGTGAAACGGAACAGGACAAAACAATGACTATCAGCGAGGACGCTCATTGGTACAACTTGAATATCAAAAATAAAACTACAATCAGTACCACTGTCGAGTATTTGAGTACATTCCTATTATAGTTTGCTTCTACAATCCCGTTTATGGTTGTTGATAGACAATCTTCTTATGTTAATCCCACGTCTTCTCGCGTTTTCAATTCAATAATAAGTGGTCTTTAGTGGTTTTTGTTTAAATTTTTATATAATATCCATCGAATTTCTTTTAAGGCAATCGAATAATGCTGTAGAAAATGTTTGAGTTGTGCCAAAATTTATGCTTTAGTTTATTGATTTGCTACCTTTGTGTTTACAATCGGCAGGTCAAATTAAAAGTTAGTTTTCTTAAATGCTATCTTCGGCTCAAAATTCAAAATTAGATTAATGTGTTAAAATTTTGACAATTTAATTACTAATTTATTTAAATTTGAATTAATTTATTAGTTTACACATTCTCCACTTGAAATATATTTAGAATTTTTCGAGACTAGCTTTGCACTAAATGGTAAAAAACTGAATATATTTCAAAAATTAATTTCTAAATAAAATCTTAAAACATTTTTTAATTATTATTTATACGAAACAATTACATAATGCACAAAAATCTCGCTAATAATACGAAGATTACACTTTGAATAACCATTGTGGCAGTTGAACCTTAGTTGAAATTAAATCAGATTTTTTTTAACGCGATACAATTGTTCTGTTTTGTTTTTTACATGAAATGTGTTTTGTATGTTAATTCATTTAATACATAATTATATTATCTAAAGTAAACGCTTTGGGAGCTGTCTTTCATCAGTTAGTACAGAAGTGTATTTTTGAAACAAAAAGCTGCATTCAAGATTGAGGTAGAATTAATTATAGCGATGGAATAGTACGAATATCATGTTTAAAAAAATGTATTTACAGCGAACAACATAAATACTTGATATGGAAGCGAAGTTGATTGTTAAAAAAAAAATGGTTTAGTTAAAAATTGCAGATTTGTAAACTGACAAATGAACAAATCACGAAAAAGCTCCCAAAAGTGCGACTTATTAACGAATAAAAACCCAACAAAAGACGGTAACAACAGAAATGGCAAATTATATTTAATTTGTGTTTTAATTTTTAATATATAATCATAATTGTGTTAGTAGAAGATACGAGTAAAATAATTTCATTTAGTTAGCACGATAGTTGTGAAAGCAAAATTGAACAAAAATGGAATATTATATTTTATAATAAACACGTACAAAAATTCCCAGCGACTTTAACCCACGAGTTGTATCAAAAGTGGACATTAAACATGTATTAAATAACTCAAAACGGATAATATAATTCAGAAAAATCTTGAATCAGCTGGTAGATAGCACGTCCTCGCCGGCACCGCGTCAGTTGCTGGAGCAAAGTTACGCCTTTGCTCCGGGAATCTTTGACAGAACTTTGGAGAGATCTACACCGGACAGCGCGTTGATGGCGGGCGGCAGTTGGCCGACCAGGCGAGCAACATCGGACGTAATATTGTCCGGCCCGCCGATCAACACGATTTCCTCGGTACGTGCAAGCGGCGCTGCTATCTCAGCGGCAATCTAACAAACAAAACAAAAAGGGTTTCAGTTCAGTAGTAGGGCAGGGCAGTGCGTCGCGACGCATCGCGTCGTGTGAATCTTACCTTCGGCAATGCCTCCAAGACAATGTTCATGATAGCAGCGTCGCCATACTGTTTGTAAACAGCAGCCTTCTTCAGCATGCGATCAGCCTCGGCCTTGCCGACCAGTTCGATGGCAGACGCTTCGGCGGTACCGATTTTCTTGATGCGTTCTGCCTCCGCACGGGCGCCCTCGACCGTCTGCGTTCGCTTGCCCTCGGCAATCATTTGCACTTTGTAGCTCTCCGATTCTGCTGGTAACCGAACGGTGGCGGTGAGCTCGCACTCCTTTCGTTGCACCTCCTGTGACTCGATTTCGATTTGTTTTCGTCGCTCCACCACCTCGATTTGGATCTCCTCGTTACGGATCTTCTGGCGGATTTTGGCGGCTTGCAGCTCATACGCTAATTGAGCTTCCGCTTTCTGCAATAAACAACAACCACATTAATCAATTATTCAGCAGGCAGCTTCTGTGGCAAATGCTTACAGCCGTATTGATTTCCTGGTCAAAGTTGGCCTTCTGCAATTTGAACATCCTTGAGTTATCTTCAATTTTCGTGTCGGTTGAGTATTTGACGTCCATGGCGCTCTTCTCGCACTCTGCTTCACGAATTCCTGCATCCCTACGAAATAAAAACAAACACATTGATGTTAGAATGCCACTTTTTAGAAAACCCAGCTGCCGACTGTACCTGTTTGCCTCAGCCACACCAGCGTCGGCATCTCGTTTGACGCTAGCTGTTTGTGCTTTACCCAGCGACTGCAGGTATTGCACATCGTCATAGACATCCTTGATTGTAAATGACAGGATCTCGATGCCCATGCGACCGACATCAGGAGCGGCCACCTCCCGTACCAGTGCTGCGAACTGGTCGCGGTCTTTGTAAACTTCTTCGACAGTAAGAGTTCCTGAATGGGACAAAACGATCGTTATTTTGGTTGAACAAAAAAATGACATTGGATAAAACTCATTAAATCATAGCTCAAGGGTGGGTGCGACAAAGTGAAATGAAAACAATTATTCCCGTCGCAGCTCAGAGATTCGTTGCAATTAATTAAATTTCGCGCACGCCGACAGATGTGTGAGATACAAATTGTCACTAGCTTTTAGAAACCAGTTCATCGTGCCAGGATTCAATTTAATGCTCAAATATAATAACCTCAATTTGATGCAACAAATTGGACCTGACAAGTTTCGTCTGGAAAGTGGAACCAGTCTAAAACATCGACTAGTCAACAGACATTATCAACATTTTTACATTTTCTAAATTCTAAATAAAATTTACCAGTTTTGGGTGTTTTTTTAAATTAATAATTATAATGTTATGCAAATTGTGTTTGATTTAAAAAAATTTTTTTTGTGTTGACATATTAAAGATTTGAAACGCTGCCAAGATACTGCCACTTTTGCATGTCACAAAAAAAAAACTCCAATGAGTAATTTCAAAGAAAACGTGGTCATGGAGACAATTGCA
>JANSTS010013734.1:15769-26917 GCA_026546915.1 Sylvicola fuscatus
AAAAAAAACTCCAATGAGTAATTTCAAAGAAAACGTGGTCATGGAGACAATTGCACTATAATAATTGTAGTGATTATTCAAAGTGCCTACTGAAAACGCAAAATAATAAGGCGAATCGCGGCCATCCTTGAAAGTCTTTGCTTGCGACTTTGTAGACACGCCAAGGTAGTCTTTGCTGCAAAAGCTATGAAACAACGCAAACATGTGCCTAAAATCAGTCCTGGAAACTAAGTTTAAATTTCAGATAAGAAAACAAAAATTCATTCAATTACAGAAAGTAATCGAAGTTAAGAAGCTCAAATATGCTAAACGATTAAAGAAATGTCTCAATCGATTATGATTAACCAATATTATTTACTGTAATCGTATTTACTCGTTAATTTAGATTGACTACATAAATTATTTTGATTTGTGATTATGATTGACGTAAACGAATGCCCAGAATGAGGTGCGATAATTAAAATGCGTAAATAAATGGTAACTAGAGCCCAGGCTGGATCGTTCTTCTCAAGATAAAGAGTTCAAAGTAAAAAGAAATTATTTTACCTTTTTACGACGAAGTAAGTTAATCCCATGATTAGCGAAATCTTTATTGTCCCCAGCCATAACATAGACATAGTTTTGTTGAATTGCTTGTAAACCTTTCGCCACTTTTTATCGTGATTTCAAAAACAATAATTCACAGTTAATAACATCTGAGAATTATAAAAAAAAACACTCGAACCGAATCTTAACAGAGGTAGATAAGATCACGACAAATTTTAGATTTAGATGTAAACACGATAACTATGCGGACACAATGTCACTGAAAATCATGACTTTTAAATTTGATAAGATTTATCGAAGACAGTTTAAAGGCGATAAGATAAAGCGAAAAATAGACACTTATGACGTATGTGGTTGTCCATCAAAAAGATGTGCAAATCTTTTAAATGTGGATAAGGAATTTAATAAAGAATTTCAATCACGATTGCAATTTAACGGAAAACAAAATTAAAAACCGTAGAATTAGACAAGTTAAACCTCGAAAATAATATTCACTAATAAACTCTAAACGCTCAAAGTTGTAAATTAATCATGCAATGTTTATATACTAAGGTCTTGACGCTGCGTTTGTTTATATTACACTCGTTTTATGCATTTTCTCACTTGCATTGATTGCACTTTGGTTACGTAAGTCTGATGCACTAGTTGCACGCCTCTCCGCCGAATTGATTATTTTATCATTGATAAAGGTCAGCTGCACAAATTTAATTAAATGTTACAAATGTTGCGCGGCATTCTTTGAAAATTAAGCTCAATTGAAGCCGTACCACGCGTGGTGAATTGCTGCCGTTTTAAAAAGCGACTGTTTCGAGTCCAGTTGAAAAGAAGACTGCGCGATGTTGAAAAGCGCGAGTCGCGAGTGAAAAGCGTTGCAACGGCCAGCGAGCACCAGAATGAATTCATTGAAGCGTCATGCGACCAGCGACAGCGCCAGTTGGGAGTTGGCTCTCGGCACACAGCTGAGGAGTGAGTCCCGACACTATTATTTGTTCAATTCGCGGTTATTTACACGCAAACAGCTGTAAAAGACGCGCAATGCCAATGGAGGAGAGCAAATTTCGGAATTCGCGCGATTTGATTTCTCTCCCACAAATTTTGCAGCGATGATTAACAACATCTACATCGGCATTTTTGGCAGGCAATCATGAAATTTGTATTAATTGGTATTTAATTCAGTACATGGGTATTCAGTTAAATTGAAATGTTCTGCTTATTTACTTAACTTAAATAGGAAATTTTAAGCAAATTGCCAAAGAAAAATGCTCTTTTAATAATAAAAGAAAAGCTGGTAAAGTGGATCAACCAGATTCAACTTTGTACTCGTCTCAATTGCCGCATGAGCATTTGTTAAAGCGAACCCAATGAGTTTCCGTAGTGTAGTGGTTATCACGTGTGCTTCACACGCACAAGGCCCCCGGTTCGATCCCGGGCGGAAACACATACAAATTTTTTGTTTTTCTTCTTAAACAATTCTTAAACAATTTTATGCTGAATCCAATAAAATCGTTTTTTAAATATAAGTTCTAAAACATTAAAATTATGAGGCGTTTCAGTGTTAAAACGAAACTGTTTTTTTTTAAACAAACAGTATGCAACATTTCAATGTTTTCCGTTCGTGATAACAAACCAAAGAAGTCTGGCACGCTGCCAAAAAAAAGCTTGTGCTTATGATGCAAATACCCGGTTCGTATTTTGCATATAAAAAGTAACTTTGGCACGTGGTAATGAACGGCAGTTGGTGGTGAAAAATGTTTACTCACAAAATTTGATGGCAAAAGGAAATGTACTTAATAGATTTTTCATAAATGCTGCAACGCTCCGTTGATCGTGCACGAAATTCAATTTATTTATTCGATTTAAAAAAAAAAAACAATTGGAATAATCGATTAAGTACAACGTGAAAGCTCATAAATATGTTTTGAAGGTGTCGTCTATTGATTTTTAAACGACCTTAATGGAGAGAAGAGTTAAGAATAGAAGTAAGTATGTATTTACACTTTCAACTATTGAATATGACGAAGGGTTTCCTTACAATTTATTTATTATATAACTTTACATAACAGATAAATTAAATAGATTAACGAGTTGTGATTGACATGAATTAAATTGAAGAAAATTTGTTGTAAGGATTAAATATTGATTAAAGAAGTGATTACATTAGTGACGTTGTCAAACAATGTTTTCTTGTCACCAACATAACTGTTCAAGGCTAAAGCGTCTTATGCTAACAAAAGGAAAGTTTCCACAGAGACAACATTTTGCATAATGAAAACATGGTTCATTATGAAATTTGATGGGGGAAGTTTTTAAAGAAATACATATGCGAGCACATTCTTAGTCGATATTTGTAGACAAAACATAATCAACTAGGACAAGGATGATGTTGTATCATAAATGCATATGGTTTTGTTGGAGAATAGAGCTGCTCAAGGATACCTCAACGTTTTTACATGACAAACATAAAGTAAAGCTCACCCAAAATGGCTCTGAGATGTCCCTCCAGGGTCTGCAGGATGGTCTGTTTGATCTCCTTCACTGACTTGCCCAAGAATTGTTCGCTAGCGGTGCCCAGGAGTTCGTCGGCCTGATGGTGAAAATAATACACGTTCATCATCTATAAAAAGAAATAAAAAAAACGCAGGGGATCAGATATAAGAGTCCGTTGGTTACTCCAGCGCCGCTGCATATTTGCTATTTGAATGCTAAAAATGCGACACAGAGAAAAAGAGAGAACTGTTGGACGGGAATATTGGGTGGGGCTGGGATCGGATGGGAGGCCGCTCCACAAAGGATGTGTTGGCGTGGCATTGGGCGAAGGTATGTGGGACATCTGCAGAATGAGTGAACATGTCGCTATAACAATCACACGGTGCGATAGATACTTTGCGTGGATCTGAACGTCAACATTGGAACGCAGGTTCGAGCGCTACTACTGGTCCACGATCGCAGCTGCCGTCACCAAGCATGTGTGGTCGTAGTGGTTGCGTTTTGGGGGGTGGTTTTTGGGTTTTGAGGGGGTTGGTGGATATATGCAGGTAAGTCCTACCTGGGCGCCTTAGAGCTCCACTCTCTCACACACAATGTGCGCCCAATTCCGCCGCGCCGCGCCGCTCCGCCCGCCTTGCTCCGGCCAGGCGAATGGGCACGCACATACACACAAAAACACGCACGCGGTGGGTGGAGGACGACTCTAACAAAACAATTCTACTTGGTGTACTTGAATTTTGGGTGATTTGATTCGCTGCGTTTTTTTTTATTTGCTTTTAAGAAATGACTTAACATGCCAATCATTATATATTGGTGCGAAAAAATGTGTTTTTTGTTTAATTTGTTTGCGCAACTACAAATAAAAGGGAAAAAAAAAACAGAAATAAAGATTAATAATATTGTTATAATAAATAAATAAAGCGGTAGAAAAAATAAACCAATTGTAAACAAGCTGAAAAAAAAATTTGTAATTAAATAATATAAATAAAAAGTGGAAAGTAAGAGTAAAACGAAGATAGCACTGTTTAGCCAAGACACTAAATTGTCTTTGCTGAAAAGCGCCATCACGCGATGAAAATTACCGTTTTTTAAATATGAAGAAATTGAGAGAGAAATGAAAAACTATTTTCTATTCTCTAATCTAGCAAAGCATGCAAAATATCTTACAAATCCATAACGAATAAAATTGACATTGTGAAAAGGTACAGGTTGCAGATTCACGAAAAGAGTCCAAGATCTTAGACGCAGTACAGAAACTTGTACCTCATTTGTTTATAGGAACAGAAAACTATGTAGAGACCGAATTGAGCTGAAGCTAAAGTTGCAACTATAGACTTAATGATGACAAATGTGAAGAACTGAAGAGCATGATGTGGGTGACAGGATGAATTGTGTGACACTTTGAAATAAGGAGCTATCCTGAATGAATTGTGATGTTGAAATGCGTGGTTAGTAATTGTTTATGCGGGTCGTATTAAACATTTGCAACAAAATTGTCAAACAGTAAACACATTTCCTTCAGAATAGACCTCGACTCCAGCAGCAAATGGAGCATTCGTGTATAAAAGAACAACATTGTGTTTGTAACTTGTAGCACATCTAGGATTGGCAAACTGAAGCGCATCGAATGGACGACCGACGGTCCAAATCCAATGCGATTGAGTTTTAATTTAGGAGATTTTGCGACAGACATATCCACCAATAACTTTTAAATAATTTGTTTTTACATAAAAAGGAACAATCACAAGTGTTACAATCAATACAGTTTCCAATGGAAGGTGTTATTCACAATAGTTACGCTAAATTATTTGTACACGAAAAGATGGTGATTGTGAACTTGACAAGAGGCAAAATAGCTGGCCAATTTCAGTATAAATATTGATGGGATATTTATATATATATAAATGACTTACATTAATCAGTGTACATATTTACTAAAAAATACATGACGGTTAAAGATAGTTAAGTATTAAAAACGCTCTACAAAAAAAACGTGGTTATGTCACAACAAGTTTTGGTACCTAGAACATCCAAACTGTAGCCACTAAATAAGAGAGAGAGAATAGTAGTAGTGATTCGTGTTTAAAAACTTTCAAATGTATCGATGTATCGATTTATCGAATATATGCATTTTGTAATAAGGGCCGTTCCAACTAGCAACAACTCGACAATTCGATGATGAGGTTATGTTGGGAAGTTGGCGCTAGCCTCTAAAGCTATAGAAAGAGTACATTATTTAACTGCATCAATTAAATATAACAATTAAATTCACAATAACATATTGTTGTTTCTAGAATATAAGTAAAGTTTAAATAAAAAAATAGTCAATTTGAGTATTTGGTCATCAAGAATCTGATTTGTTGTTGTTTTCTCTGCTCATGCATCTATGTGAATCTTCAAAAACGGTCGAGTAGAAACAGAATGTCAAAATTATAATGAAAACTTCAAACGAAAACGACGAGACAAACCAAAAGTATTGCCTTCAGTAAAATTAACTATAAGAATTCATGCCAATCATTTACAAATCATTGAAAAAAGTTCAGAAAATAATCGAATGCTGCAGTTAAACTGCACGCAACGTGGCGGACTGGCCCGAGATCACATACCTTCATGATTTTACATTGTGCCACACCGGTGACAGTGAGTGGGACACCCTGTGCCGTTTCGACGCCCTCGCACATCGGATTCAGTGTCATCACCTCAAGTGAGAGACGCTGCACGTCCGTTACTAGCCACCAGGCCCAGGCCCAGCCGCCGACAATTGTGCGCTTCTTCGTCGAGCCGCAACATCCACCTGGAATTACAAATTATGGATTAGATGAGAATTGCATACATTGGGGCGGATGATTTTGTGATCATTACACGATCAAAAAATGTTGTTTTGAAAGAAAAAAAAAACGTATAGCTATAATATTAAAATGAGACCCAATGGACGTGATCGCCATAAATGTGCAAGTACTTCGACAAAGTAATCACTTATCCTACAATGACACTTTCACAACTCGCGCATGGCAAACTGTGATCGTGCCTTTTGTCAGGTGCACACTTTTTTTTTGTGTAAGTCCAAAGTGAAGACGTTGATCGTGTGAAGAGATATAAAACCGTGGTTTTGGTACTCCAACTAATTCCAATGTATTCTTATATCAATGTAGGTCAAAAAGATCGTTGATCGTAAAAGAAACGCAAAAAAGCACCAAAACAAAGTAAATTAATTGAAATGATGATCACGAACCCGATCCTCACTTCATCAAATCAATAGATTCGAATGAAGCACAGCGATTTATGTAATACCTCAACCGTTCCAAAGATCATTGATCCCTTCCCGGCCGCAGCAGCTGATCGTGATCTTGACCACCTTCAAATTAAATTGCTGCGTGAACTTGACTCTTGTGGCATAGTCTCTCGCATCTCTGTTGCACTGGGATCGAGTGAGATCACAGTCGACCAAACAGACGCACACACGCGCATCTCGCCGGGCCACAGCTGCCACATTCCTCGTACATGCTTCTTACAATCGTGCGCTTCCCAGCACACTTTACAGCACACCGACTTTCCATGTCCATGATTTTGTGTGTGGAAAAACCGGGCGTGTTAGTGGGACTGAGCCGTGGTCGTCTTCGGCGCAAACAAATCGATGAAGAATTATACTTTCAAACACATTTCTTCGACGTGCCTCAACAGTTGAGCGATTTATTTTGGCGACCAAAGTCACTTCTAAATGAACTCGCGCGCTTTCGTGATCGTCGTTTAAAATTCAATTGGTTTCGCGACATTTGCGTGTCTCGCGTAAAAAGTTTGTGCATTCAGTGAGCTTTTAATTGTAAAAGAAACGGCAGAACGGTAAACAATTAGCTGACGTGTGTCCGACGTGTTCTGGTGAATTCTATGAGATATTGCGGTTGAGAAAAAATTTGTTTTGCAGCATAAAAGCTGCAGTGGACTTTCGTCACAGTTATACCGTTTCCATATAGTGCACAAAAATCAGGTAATGAACGTGTAAAATGTGTCACATTCGTGGAAATCAAGTGAGATAATTCAAAATTGTTGGGTTGTCATCAGTCTTTTGGGATGGCTATATTGTTGGCTTAGTGGGGACCCGTTTTGCATGGCCGCAGCAGAAAATTATGGTCACTGCCAATGTGGTCACAGACGGATGCTTTGAAATTACCAAACCGGGCAAATAAATGACGAGCTTTTAATTATTTCGCTTTTACAAAAAAAAAAAAGGTGGTGGCTATTTTAATGGACCACTTTGGATCAATTTGAATGTTTGTTGACCAGCAGTGTTTGTTTTGTGATGATTCAACGTGGTCACGTCCAAAAGAGAGACCTAGAAAGGTACTTTGTGCGCAAATTGTGCCATTTAAAAAAGCAAACAGCATAAAAGACATCTTAAACAAATATTCGCATCATTTTTTCTACTATATTCTTAACTTCAAAGCTATTTATGTCAATTTAGTTGAAAAATATGTAAATCCGTAACTGAATAGACAATTAGCCATACACATCTAAGTACTGTACATTATAAATACATGACAACTGTGGACGGCAGACATAAATTGTAATTGACCGAAAAATACGCCACCAGAGTTGAACATGAACTTGAGATTGCCTCAGGAACGGAAACCGCGGTAAATAAATGCGTTGCATGACAAAACTAGTTCGTCCAATTCAGGCGTTTTGTCACTTCGTGAAAGCAGCCGGGCCGAACTGCGCAACTACTTACGCCGACATAAGAAGCCTTAATGTGGCAAGAAAACGTGAAGAATTCAATGAAACAATGCAGTGCGTATATCAATTGCCGTTATGCAATCTCATACTCATTCGTGGGTATCGTCCACCAGCCATCCCGGTGCTCCTGATTATGTCGGCAAAGCTTCTGAAGACCACCAACTCGTACAGTAGAAATTGACACTTTCTAATTGAATAGCAAAACGTTAAATTACGCAGACGATTGCAAGACCAATTACGAGTGAATTGTGACTGTCTCAAAGACTTAAAGACATGTGATGATTTATTGGTGACTCTTTGACGCAATTACCTGCGACATTCGATTGATAACACGATTAGGACTTTCACTTTGTTTAAAATGACGTGGCCAAATTATATATTTAATGGCCCATTTCTTCTTAATCCACCACACCACCTGAGAGCAAAGACAAATTATTTAATAAGGTCACCTTTAATTCATATTTCATTCAATCAAGAAATACCGTTATTTATATTTGCTTATTCTACTCGTGTAAGCACGTTGTTGTCGTCGAAACGACTCCATGCACAGTTTTATTTTTGCATATGTACTTCTTTAAGACATATAGCGAGACTGTGTGGATTGCTTTATATCGCGCTAGTATGTTTAAAAGTAAAATCATGTGTTAATTAGATGAGAAAAAGATGTGTTTAGGTAAACCTGAAGTGTTGATGCAAAACATTCGAGAAATGATTTCACTGATTTGATGACGCGATAAAGGGAAAACTGCAGAAAAGTGCAATTGTCTTCAACAAGTATGAATGAAAGTGGAAATCTGATTTTCTTAAAATTGTAGTGTACGCTTGAGTAGCGCAGCAACTTAAGATTTGTTGTAATGACCTATTTCCGTTTCAATTGATATTTAGATAAAATCAAACAATTGTTCAATTGGATTTTAGAGGATTTTAAGTAAAACTCATTCTTATGTCTTCGAGTCTTTGCTTTGAACATTTATAAGAAATTTGTCAGACATTTAACTGGTTTTCAAGAGGTTTAAGTCTTTGCTAATGCAGATTATTTTAACCGAACAACTTTCAGCCGATGAACAGAAAGCGTTGAAGATTCAAGAATGAGTGCAATTGTTGGAGCAGCCGCCAGTACATTGGGCGGAGCAGTTACAGCGGCCAGCAGTGTTGGCTGGTTCATACCAATGCTGGTAGCGGCAATCGCTTACTTCCAGTATGAAGAGTTCATGGATCCAGAATCACGTCCGATTGACATGCCGACTGCCAATCTCTTTGAAGATTATGATTTTATAATAGTGGGAGCAGGCTCGGCAGGTAAGACGCATTTAATAGGATTGATTGGACTGAATCACAGCTTAATATTTATTTTAAAGGTGCTGTTCTCGCGAATCGACTAACTGAAGTGGAAAATTGGAACGTTTTATTATTAGAGGCGGGTGGTGATGAAACTGAAATCTCAGATGTTCCCTTAATGGCCGGATACTTGCAGTTAAGCAAATTGGATTGGAAATATAAGACGGAGCCTCAAGGAAATGCCTGTTTAGGTGAGTAAAAATAGGAATTCGATCATTTGCAAAATACATTTTGGATATTTCTTTGTGCAGCAATGCAGGGCGGACGCTGTAACTGGCCTCGCGGCAAAGTAATTGGTGGCTCCAGCGTTCTGAATTACATGTTGTACTTGCGCGGCAATAAAAAGGACTACGACAGATGGGAAGCTGAGGGGAATCCTGGCTGGGGTTACAAAGATGCTCTCTATTACTTCAAGAAGTCTGAGGATAACACAAATCCCTATCTCTCTCACACTCCATACCACTCCACTGGGGGGTATTTGACAGTGGGTGAAGCGCCATACCACACACCATTGGCAGCTGCGTTCGTTGAGGCAGGCGTCGAAATGGGGTAGGTTATTGTAGTCACTGGAAACCACATCCCATAATAATTGTCCTCATATTTTCTCGTTTAATCACAGTTACGAGAATCGTGATCTGAATGGCGAGAAGCAGGCTGGCTTTATGATTGCGCAAGGAACTATTCGTCGTGGCGGTCGCTGCAGCACGGGAAAGGCGTTTTTACGACCGGCACGTTTGCGGCCCAATTTGCACATCGCCATGTACTCGCAAGTGACAAAAGTGCTCATCGATCCGGTGACTAAAATCGCGTTCGGAGTTGAGTTCATGCGCGACCGCGGCTTGCACTACGTCCGCGCCACCAAGGAGGTGATTTTGTCGGGTGGCTCTGTCAATTCGCCGCAGATTTTAATGTTGTCGGGCATTGGGCCCAAGGCTGAATTGGCCAAGCATCGAATTCCATTGATTAAGGATTTGCAAGTAGGTGAAAATCTGCAGGACCACATTGGTTTGGGGGGATTAACTTTCATGATCAATCAACCGGTGTCAATTGTGGAGAAGCGTTATCACTTGCTGTCAACGGTGCTGCAGTATGCCGTCTTTGGACAAGGACCACTGACGATTATGGGCGGCGTCGAGGGTCTGGCGTTTGTCAATACGAAATATGCCAACGCCACCGATGACTTCCCAGACATAGAGTTTCATTTTGTGTCTGGCTCAACCAATTCAGATGGTGGTAATCAGCTACGCAAGGCTCACGGACTGACCGACAGATTTTACAGTCGCGTATTCGAGCCGATCAGTAACAAGGATGTATGGAGTATCATTCCGATGTTGCTGCGGCCTAAAAGCATCGGCTCAATAAAGCTGCGAAGCAACAACCCCTTTGACTATCCGTTCATTTATCCAAATTACTTTAAGGATGAGTTTGACATGAAAACCCTTATTGAGGGGGTGAAAATTGCGTACGCCATATCTCGCACGTTATCGATGCAGCGCTTCAATTCGCAAATGTCATCGTACCAGTTTCCCGGCTGCATGCATATCCGCATGTACACGGATGAATATTGGGAGTGCATGATTCGTCAGTATACTGTGACAATTTATCATCCGGTGGGGACGTGCAAAATGGGACCATATTGGGACCAAAATGCGGTAGTCGATCCGCAATTGAGGGTGTATGGTGTGCGAGGATTGAGGGTAATTGATGCCAGTATCATGCCGCATCTGGTGAGCGCCAATACTAATGCACCGGTAATTATGATTGCAGAGAAAGGGGCCGATATGATTAAAGAATTTTGGATTAAGCAGAGTTAGAATGTGGACTTAAGTTTTGTTTGAGGAGGAGAATAAGAGAGTTTCAATACTTTTCCATTAAAGTATCATACAATGTTTAACAAAACTGAAACTACGTTTAAAATTTGTGATATAGTAGAGAATAATTTGGGTGAAATGATAAAAAAATGCAGACTTTTTTGCATTATGGGGCATTTTAAATAATTTATAAGATTAAGAATTTTGTCAATAAACTGATGGAAATTTACTAACA
>JANSTS010013734.1:27017-38490 GCA_026546915.1 Sylvicola fuscatus
AAATAATTTATAAGATTAAGAATTTTGTCAATAAACTGATGGAAATTTACTAACACTGAGATAAATTACGTGTTTTATTACAACAACACAAAAACACAAAAGGCACTCTTGTAAACTAAGTAAATCAGAAGGCAACAATTAAGAAAGCAATTCCCGACCTAGACAACACGACTTCTGGCTATCACAGGAATTACAGCCATTCAGTGGTTGGTTAAGCTTAACTGGAACTCATTTGCAATCAACGCGTTTTTTGTCTTGAAATCGAATAACACCAACAGACCGACAGTCAATAACATCTTACTCAGCAGAATCGCGAAAATATGCTTCACGGCTCAATGCAAAACGCTTCCAAATGCGACAGTTTGTTATTGATTGTTTAAGAAAGTGGATTGTTCATTCAGGAAAAACATTTTCAAGTATATAGTGAGGGAAAATGTCAAATTATCACAACGTTGTGTTGGCCACCCGCATCCTTTTTTCATCAGGTGTTGGGTACTTTATGGTGATGCTGCTGAAAGAGGGAATCGCCAATCAGCGTCCGGACATCGTGGATAGACATAATCGAGTGCGTGACAACGGTCATTTCTTTCACACTTACGACTTCATAATAATTGGCGGTGGATCAGCTGGTTCCGTAATGGCGTCACGTTTAACCGAAATCAGCGATTGGAGTGTTCTGCTGCTGGAAGCTGGACCCGATGAGACGCTTCTCTCCGAGGTGCCACAACTGTTTCCATCGCTGCAACTCTCTGACATTGACTGGCAATTCAAAACCCAGCCCTCCCATAGCTACTGTCTGGCAATGCGAGACAACCAGTGCAATTGGCCACGTGGAAAAGTGCTGGGCGGCTCGAGTGTGCTAAACGCCATGTTGTACGTGCGCGGAAATCGCCGCGACTACGATCGCTGGGCGGAATACGGCAACACCGGCTGGAATTATGACAACATATTGCATTACTTTAAAAAGTCCGAAGGCATGCGAATTCCTCACTTAACGAATAGCCCGTATCATGGCACAACGGGCCCGTTGACGGTGGAGTACTTTCGCGCCCATTCACCATTGGTGGGCATTTATAGGGAAGCTGCCGCGGAATTGAACATACTAAATGCGGATGATGATTGCAATGGAAAGACGCAAACGGGATACATGTTGTCACAAGGAACTTTGCGCGATGGACTGAGATGCAGTACGGCCAAGGCGTACTTGCGGCCAGCAGCACATCGACCAAATCTGCACGTCTCCTTGAATACTTTTGTGACACAGATTTTGTTTGATCAATACCAGAAGAAGGCGATTGGTGTTAAATTTGATCGCGATGAGAAATCGTACATAATTTATGCACGACGTGAAGTCATTTTGTCAGCCGGTGCCGTTCAGAGTCCACAATTGATGAAGCTGTCGGGAATCGGACCAGCTCCTGAACTACTGCATCACGGCATTCGTATAGTACATCACTCACCCGGCGTCGGCGAAAATCTTCAAGATCACGTTTCAGCTGGCGGTGGAACTTATATGATAAAGAATCCGTTCAGAAATGATACCTTATCGTTTATCATTCCGAAGGTCATAAACATAGATACCATGAAAGAATTCATCTACAAGAATCACGGAGCATTGTACGCAATGCCCGCTTGTGAGGGAATGGCATTCATTAACACTAAGTACCAAGATCCGAAAATGGACTGGCCAGACATACAAATGTTTTTGGTTTCGTATTCCGACAACTCAGATGGTGGCATGTACTGGATGAAGGGAAGTGGCATTTCCTATGACTTTTACTCGCATGTCTTTGAACCGATTGTGTTCAAAGATTCCTACATGATTTTACCGCTGTTAATGCGACCGAAAAGTCGGGGCAGAATTATGTTGGCGAACGCAGATCCCTATCATTATCCACATATTTATGCCAATTACTTTAGCGATCCTATTGATATTGCAGTTCTGGTGAGTTAGCATATTTCCATTTGCAAAGTCACCGATAACTAATCCATGAATTGATTTAACAGGTTGAAGGACAAAAGCTGTCACACGCCTTCTCAGAAACACCAATAATGCGAACACTGAACGCTTCACTCAATCCCAATGTGATGAAAGTGTGTGGTCACCAACCGTACTTAAGCGACACGTTTTGGGAATGTCTTGCGCGCCAGTACTCCCAGACCATTTACCATCCAGTGGGTACCTGCAAAATGGGGCCACGCCACGATCCAATGGCAGTGGTTGATCCACGACTGCGGGTTTACGGAGTGTCTGGATTGCGAGTAGTTGACGCCAGCATCATGCCGTTCATAACAACGGGCAACACAAACGCTCCGACGATCATGATAGCGGAGAGGGCAGCCGACATGATCAAGGAGGAGTATCTGCATTACGGTCATATTGGGATGGCAAATCCGAATGACGATGATGCTACGCCAAAAAGCAAGGTGTCACAATAAAATCTCGCATACAAAGTAGCGAAAATTGTGCAGAGCAAACAAATTGTTGCATTTTTATTAGTCGTCATTTGAACGGATCCAGTTTAGAGATAGCGCCAAAGCTTTTTGGCAAATATTTAGACATTCAGGTGAAATGGTCGTGTATTCATTTGCTATGTTTAAAGAGACGTGTCAGCTTGGTGCAGTGGCATTGAACTTGAACTTGAGATGCGGGAATATGTGAGAGTTTTTTAAACGTATGTGAATGAATCTTTTTGTTTAGTTTGTCTAAATAATGAAATGCGATAAATAGATGCATGTCAGAAATATTTGTATCTAAAGATAGAGCAGATAGAGTTTTTAATAAATTAGGAAGCATTTAAAGAGAAATAATAAAAATAATTTATTGGTTTTAGAAAAGAGACTTTTAATTGAGTTAGCAGTTTTTTCTTGCGGAAAATCTTACATTTTTTACTTAAACGTTAAATATTGCAGAGATTAATATTTGCCGTTTTGAATAACGAAACCTATTACTTGGAATTGTAAGAAGAGAGACACTAATTGAATGCAAAAGGTGCTAAATACTGGAAGTGATATAAGTGGTGTGCAATAACATTTGTTAAGAAGTTGTGTAAGATAAGAGAAATCGTTTAAACACCCAATAATAGAGTTATGAAGCTTTACTCACAAGTCGCAGTAACTCATAAACGGAGTACGAGTACAGAGCCAGAAAACGCCAGACGTTTGCACACATGCCAAAAAGTCTAGACACCAAGTCGTCTAGAGGAAAGTGCTCATATCACAAATCCGAAAAGCGGAAGGTCGATCGAATTGAAAGCGTTACACAGAACATTCGCTGCAAAGATGAGTTTGCCCTATTGGCGCCATTGTCCCATTTAAATAACTGCCGTTGGCACCCTCCCTCGCCGCGACTCCACACTTAATGGGACGAATCTTCTATTTTTATTGTGTAGCCCATACGCATGTGATGAGCGAGCGACTTTCCGAGCCGAAGGATGAAAACAGGCAGTTTTGTCCTTATTTTGATGCGAAAAAAGGAGGAGGAGTGGGTGTTGTAAATGTCAATAAACGAAGAGGAGATTATATCGATGGGCTTTGGACATAAATAGAATTTACTCTGGATGAAGGTATATTTCTGTCACACTTGAATTTATCCGCTTCGTGCAATCAATTTTTTTTTAACGCGTTTTTGTTTTTAATAAGATTCATTACATCTTAATATTAATAACAAGAAAGATATTAATTTAACACAAAAAAATATAATTAATGAGTGTTGTATCCACTAAAATATATTTCAGTGAAAGTAGTATCAGTTTATCTCGAAAGCTTGATTGATTGTTTAACAATGCATTAGGAAAATTGACAATCGCATAAGAAGAAGACACAAATAATTTAATACTATGAGAATTCCAGTTGCTTTAGCCAACTGGTTTTGGTAAGTTTTTTGCTTTGTTGCAATTCACAAAGAATTTTTTTTTTCCTGTTACATTTTGTGTAAAACAGAGATGCAAACACAGGTTCAGTCGCAGATTGTTCGTCTGAAAATTGAGGGTTTAAAATTAAAATCAACATACATTTATTTGACAATGCAATAAACTGTTTGTTTATTTATGAGCGAGAAAAAAAACCAATTGAACCTTATGTTCTTTCTTTAAAAACAACTGATAAGAAAGTCAAAACGAGAGGTGTACAACGGATAGATAAGAAGAGGAGTATCGTATAAAGTGGAAGGTGATTGCATTAGCTTCTTTAAGCGAGCCTCAGCGAATTTCTAACCAGTTGCAAACAAGGTGTCGACTTGGTAAGTGTCTCAGTCCTCTGTACAATTCAGTTTTTGTATAATTAAAATATTATTAATATTAAAGTACAACAATAAGAGCAGTGTGATTTTCATATAAAACTTTAATAAACAGTGAATTGGCTCTAGAAAGTGATTGAATTCTATGTAGATTTCCATGTGGCACACAAGATAAAATTTACAGATTAACTTATAGCAGTGATAAGAAAAAAATTTCCAGGCGCTTTTCAAACGCTCTGCAAAGCAATTATTAAGTGAAACGCGTGTTTAATTGGTTGGGAATAAAATCAGGTTTATCCTCTATCTATAGGAATACAATTGAAAGTAAATCATGGAGGCAATGGCCACAAAATGTGCGGCCGAGAGTGTGGGGCCAGTCAACCAACTCTTCATGCTGCTAATTCAAGCACTGACGTCGGCGAAATGCGGAATATCAGCACCAGACATGTGGCCAAAAGATTACGCACCGACCGCCGTAGAAACTGGTAAGCCATGATGCCGGTCGAGGAGTAAATATTATTATCTGATACGTAGCCTGAAAATTATGTTGTGCTGACGTGTTACTCACGTTATGAAACGAATTCCACAAACAATCGTTAAGCATTAACGACAACGAACGTTACAATACTAAATGCTTTAAATTTTCTCTTCCAGGATTTGAGGACTATGATTTTATAGTGGTCGGAGCTGGCTCAGCCGGTTCCGTTGTAGCTAGTCGCCTTAGTGAAAATCCTGATTACAAAGTTTTGCTCCTTGAAGCTGGTGGCGACCCACCAATTGAGTCCGAGGTAAGCATATGTAGATTTTTGTTGCACATTGCTTTTTATAGAAACATTTGTAAAACAATTCATATGCTCATTCGCTTTGGTATTTTGATTTGTTTTTGGTATACATGGGCACAACATTGCATCATTCTCCATTAGATTCCCCTCACATTATTTACCATGCAACATACAAAATACGATTGGGCACTTTCAACAGAGAAGTCCCGCAAATCATGCAAGAGTATGCTAAATGGCTGCTACTGGCCACGTGGTAAGATGCTTGGCGGCTCCAGTAGCCTCAACGGAATGCTGTATTATCGTGGCAATTGTCGTGATTACAACCGCTGGGCCGACGCAGGAAATGACCAGTGGTCATGGCTAAATGTCAAAGAATATTTTCTCAAATCTGAGAGACTTGACGTTGCAAATTTTATGAACTCAACAGTAGCTTCCAGTCACGGCCTTGATGGACCGATGACTGTAGGCCGATATCCTTACGACTTTCCACATCGACAATTGCTTATTGATGCAGCGGCTCAATCCGGCTTGGCCTATGTGGAGGATTTTAACGAAAATCAATTTATCGGCATTTCCGATCCCCTAGCCACTATAGAAAAAGGAAGGCGTGTCAGTGCAGCAAAGGCATTCCTGATACCGGCTAAGGATCGTGAGAATTTGCATGTTTTCAAAAATGCTCATGTAACTAAAATAGTGATTAATGCCCAGAAAAGAGCTACCGGCGTTGAATTTATGCTCAATAATTCACCTATGACAGTTAATGCCATCAATGAGGTCATTTTGTCAGCTGGTGCGATAGCAACACCTCATTTACTGATGTTATCTGGCATTGGGACGAGCAAATATTTGCGAAAATTGGGCATAGAAACCATACACGAACTGCCAGTTGGTCGCAATTTGCAAGATCATTTTGTAGTTCCTTTTGTGATTAAAATGAAAAATGACGCCACACCAGATCCTATCGAACAGCTTGGAATGTTCCAGGAATATATGCAGACGGGCCAAGGCATATTTGGAAGCATTGGAATAGAAGCCATTGCGTTTTTCAATTCGGAGAATGCAACTGATGAATTTCCGGACATTCAAAATCATTATCTGATATTCAGAAAAGGTGACGTAGATCAAATTAATCTGTTCACCACCCAAGTTGGATATGATGCGGCTGTAGCCAGTTCGCTGAGTGACGCAGTGACCAGTGGCGATGTCCTATTTGTGTGGATTACACTTCTAAATCCACGTTCAACCGGAAAGATAAAGGCGATGAGCTCAAATGCTATGGATGCACCAACAATATCCACAGGATACTTGGATAAACACGAAGACGTCGCTACCGTTATTAGAGGATTAAGACATTCGCAAAAATTTCTGAACACGCAGGCGATGAAGGATGCGTTTGCCGAAGAGGTGAAAATAAACTTGTCCGGATGTGCCGCTGAAGTGGCTGACAGTGACAAATATTGGGAGTGCTATGCACGCCATATGGGCACTACTATTTATCATCCAGTTGGGACGGCCAGAATGGGACCCAGTACCGATCGCTCGGCAGTAGTCGATCAGCGGTTGAAGGTACATGGTGTTCAAGGACTAAGGGTCGTGGACGCAAGTGTCATGCCAAATATTGTCAGTGGAAATACTAATGCAGCAGTGACTATGATTGCTGAAAAGGCTTCCGATATGATTAAGGAGGACAACCTATCGAGTGACGTACACAATGAGCTGTAAACAAATTTTTAAGAATTTTAGTTTCAAGTGTAGAGATTTATTTTATGAAAATTTTGGTAGAAAATTGTCTTTTGATTGTGTTGTAGTAGTATTATACGTGTCTTATATGTAAAATAAAATCAAGATAGTTGTTTCATAAAAGGTTTAGGTTTTCATCACAATATCATCCCATTGGGTTTGTAAGCATAATGGTGATCTGTTTATATGTTCCAGCATTTTTCGCAGATTCAAGCGATGCTGCTTTTTGTGTATAGAATCCATGTCAGGTATCTTGGCTGGGAA
Organism: Sylvicola fuscatus; assembly: GCA_026546915.1. NCBI lineage: Eukaryota > Metazoa > Arthropoda > Insecta > Diptera > Anisopodidae > Sylvicola > Sylvicola fuscatus. The sequence goes on from JANSTS010013734.1 coordinate 34,041, forward strand.
GTGAATTTAGTTCACAATAACTTATCTGCCCACGTTATTTTGTAGATACCACAATTGTACGAAACAATACAATTAGGTGAGTTTGACTGGCAGTATCTTTATGAAAAACAAGAGAATGCCTGTCTGGCAATGCCCGAAGGATGTTCACTTCCAAGGGGTAAAATGTTAGGTGGATCACACGCTCTGAACGATATGGTATACTTGCGTGGCTTTCCCGACGACTACGATGCATGGAAAGACATGGGTAACACTGGATGGGGATACAATGAAGTTCTGCCGTATTTCAAACGAACAGAAGATAATGATCTAGTGGATTACATAAATGAACTGGATCAGGAATATCATGGCAGGGATGGCGAAATAAAAGTGACCCACTTTGGAAGTACCGAGCCATTGAAATTGGTGTTCATTGAAGCCGGTCGACAAGTCGGCTACGAAGATGTGCTCGACTTTAATACAGTCGATCACTATGGATATAGTCAGGTTCAGGGTACATTGAAACAAGGCGAGCGTCACAGTTCGGCCAAGGCGTTTCTGCAGAAAGCAAAGACACGTTCCAATTTGAGAGTGTTTAAGAACTCATACGCGTACAAACTGAATATGAAGGACAACCAGGTTAAAGGATTGACATTTTTGCTGGCCAAACAGAACTTTACTGTTACAGCCAAAAAGGAGGTCATATTGACCGCCGGTGCCATTCAAACGCCGCATTTATTGATGATGTCTGGAATTGGACCAAAAGAACAACTTGAAAAGTTCCATATTCCTGTAGTGAAGGAGGCACCAGTTGGAGAACATTTGGAAGATCATGTGGCTGTACCGCTTTTCTTCACATTCCATAAAGCTAAAGATTATACACCGATGCAGCGTAATGAATTAATGGACAGCGTTTATTTATACCTAACTCGTCGTATTGGAATTTTCTCCACCACTGGAATGAGTGATTTAGTGGCTTACATCAATACGAAAGAGATGAAACAAGGACCTCCGGATGTCTCATTTCAACACAAGATGTTCCGCAAAATGTCAATAGAAGTGCCACTGTTTACTTACGTATCTGGATTTTCTGATGAAATTGCAGACGCTATTATAGATGCAAATAGTGCAGCTGAAATTGTCGTCATCTACGTGACCTTGCTAAATCCAAAGTCGTCCGGAAACGTAGAGCTTCATAGTGTTGACCCGCTTGACAAGCTGGTAATTCATGGTAACTTCCTGCAGCACGAGGAGGAAGTCGAAACTCTTTTGCGTGGTATTAATTTCAATGTCAATTTGACAACGACAGAATCCTTTAAGAGCCATGATGGGGAATTACTGCAACTTTCAATTGAGGGTTGCAAAGATTTAGAGTATTTGACCGATGACTACTGGCGTTGTTACATTAAACACTTGTCAAAATCCATGCACCATCCAACAGGAACGGTTAAAATGGGCTCTTTGGATGATAAATCGGCGGTCGTGGATCCGGAACTTAAAGTGAAAGGAGTGAAGGGGCTACGTGTTGTAGATGAGAGTATCATGCCCAAAATAATCAGCGGCAATAGTGTAGCAGCGACCGTCATGATTGCAGAGAAAGGTGCTGAGTTGATTAAAAATGAATGGGCCTTAAAGGAGGAGAACATCCACGAAGAACTGTGATCGCGTTTTAGTTATACGCTTTTTATGTAAACTCGACGGTTTTCAGTCACTTTGTGTAAATCGCTTAAACCATTTTCTTTGAATAAAGGCGCAATCTTTGCACCTAAAACACTAATTGCTTTCATTCTCTACCCCTTTTCTAATTGTAGGTACCTAGACTGTTTACGACCATACAAAATACTGAATACGATTGGAGGTATTACACGGAGCGATCTAAAGTGGCTGGTTTGGGATTGAAGCGTGGTACTTTCTGGCCACGAGGCAAAATGCTCGGTGGTAGCAGTTCTCTAAACGCAATGTTTTATATACGAGGAAATCGTCGTGATTTTGACCAATGGGAAGCTTTGGGAAATCCATCATGGGGATGGGATGAAGTTACTGAATTCTACAAAAAGTCAGAGGATCAAGGGGAACCTCATATAGCCCAAGATGAAAAATACCATTCAACTGGAGGGTACCTAAAAGTGTGCGACTTTAAAGACGTGGATCGTCATAAGATGATATTTGCCGAGTGTATGTTCGAACTTGGCTTTATCGAAATATTCGATACCGTTGAAGCGTGGCTAGGTTTAATTTCTGCTCAAGGAACTATTCATAAAGGAAAACGAGTTAGCTCCGCTAAGGCGTTTTTGACGCCAGCAAAAGACAGAGAAAATTTGCATCTTGTACGGAACGCTTTAGTAACCAAAGTTCTTATTAATGATGACAATAAAGCGACCGGTGTAACATTTGTCATAAATGACAACGAATTTACAGTCAAAACCAAAAAAGAAGTAATTGTATCGGCTGGAGCTATAAATACGCCACAGCTGCTCATTTTATCAGGCGTCGGCCCAAAGGAGCATCTAGAAGAACACAGCATAAAAACTAAAGTGGATCTGCCTGTTGGTAAGAATTTGCAAGATCATGCAATGGTTCCTTATGTTTTGAAATTCAGAGGAAAAGAATTGGAGAAAATGGAGCATGCAGACAGCATTTATTCGTACATGTCGTATGGCGTTGGGTATTATGCTACAATCGGACCTACTGAATTCACAGGCTTTATCAGCACAGTCAACGATACAACTTACCCGGATGTTCAGCTGCTTCTGTCTCATTTCGAAAAAAATAGCGAGAATTTAAAACCATTTTTGGAACTGCAGGGATATCGGGATGAAACCGTGAAGCATCTTCTTGAGGAAAATAAATCTGGGGATTTGTTAATGGTTTACTCTATTCTATTGAATCCTAAATCAGTGGGGTCAATCAAGATTCGTAATAGCGATCCTAAAAAACATCCAATAATTGACGCTGGATATTTAACAGACAGCAGAGATGTTGAAACGTTAGTGAGGTCATTGAAAATCCTTAATAAAATCAAAAACACTGAAACGTTTGGCGTGTTGGAGGGAAGCGAAATTCAACTAACGATTCCAGGATGTGACTCGTTGGATTATGAAACCGATGAGTATTGGGAATGCCACGTCAGGTATCTTACGACCTCTTTCAATCAGCAAGTTGGAACCGCCAGAATGGGACCAAAGGAAAACGCTTCAAGTGTTGTGGACTCTCGGCTGCGTGTTCATGGCGTTGAGGGATTGAGGGTTGTTGATGCTAGTGTCATGCCACTGATTACTAGCGGCAACATCAATACGGCTGCTATTATGATCGGCGAAAAGGGTTCCGACTTTATTCAAAAAGATTGGGCGAAATTATAATTTCACGTCTTTATTTTTCAGCATTGTGCCTGTGAGGTTTATAAACATTGTTGAATAAATTGATTTTGGAATGAAATGAAATATTATACGAAAAGGAGGAGTAAAATTGCAGAAAATAAATGTTGAACGCATTTAGAGAGTGAAATTCATTCACAAATTGCTATGTCCAAGTAAATCAAGAGAAATGGCTGGAAACGGATTATTGAGAAAACAAGTTGATGACTTTAGTCATGTTGTACATTTTAGGTCCGGAACTGTTTTTAGTCCTCTTTGTTTTTGGAATAACCTGTTGCTTGAATATTGGAATTTCAGGAAATCATTTTTTAAAACAATTTGCTTTTGTCATCTACAAGCTCTCGAATTATAGAAATAGTCTAGAAATAATCGAGACGAAAGTTTAGAGAAGAATTAGGAAGATTACTTAAAACATCTTGCATTAACACATTGATATTAATACTAGTTCACACAAACGTAATCCCACTCCGCCGTCAATGAAACATTGACACGTCACAAATATTGAGATTTGCAAACTTTGACCGAAACGAATGAGGCCGATTGTCGATATTGTTTATATTTTCTGTCATCATTCATTCCGATATAAATGCGTATTGTATTGGCAGGAGAAAGTCACAATCACAGGTGAAACAGGTATTTTCTCTTAAACAGCATTAAATAAAAAGGCAATATTTACTGAAATACCAATCAAACGAATGATCAGCACCGGTGCGAGTGAGGCGGCTTCCAGTGAGTTATCAGTACATGTACAGGGATATTGACCAAGCATCAATATATTAGTAACATTAAGTAAACATAATTGAACGCATATGTGGTTGCAAAACATATTAGTTGCATTTATAATTTACATACGAACATTAAAAATACGAAATTGGTTTTCTTTTTCGCACCTCAGTATCACTTGAATCCAAGTTAGTCAACAGACATGGTGAAGAATTTTTTGCACCTTTTAGTGGGAAGAACTAAGAAATGATTATCTATAACAAAAAATTATGAAAAATTTTGCAATAATGAATTATGATACTTTTAATTGTTTAGTGAAATCTTACCCATTTATAAAAGCAAGGTGTTCTTTAGAACCTACGGTAATTCAAGTTAGT
>JANSTS010013756.1:0-38466 GCA_026546915.1 Sylvicola fuscatus
GGGGGGTGGGGGGGTGGGGGATGGCTTGAGGTTTCAATATTACCCGAATGGATGATGGCAGGTAGCTTGAATGTTTGCAGTGTTTGGGACGACCAGTCAGTACAAGTACTCGTAAATGGCGGTGGAGGGGTTGAAAACATGTTGCGGTGGGGCGAGACTTTATTAATTTTGAAGCGGTTTTTTCAGCAGCATAGCTGAGCGGTTATCTATGTTATTTTGTAAAACCGCGACGCCACATTAATGCGTTCATGGGTGGTGAACTCATAAAAGGTCAATTCGTCTTTGGACTGTAGTATTCATGTGTTTTCAACTGACAGCAAAGCTTACATCATCTTAATGAGCAAATTAACATTTTTATTTCAATTAAATAATGATCCCTTCAGAGAGATTGAGTGTTTGTTAGCTATTTTGCGAAATATTATTGAAAGATTTCACAAATTTTTTTTATAGCAACGTCCATTACGTTGTAATTCCAAAAGTGGGTGGTTTGTTATTGCATAAACGTTGAATGAGTCAAGTTTTCTGTTTTTGTATTTCATAAATAACATAAAGGGTATCTACTTTGGCTAAAATATGACGTCCAGCGTCTTAGGGCTTTAGTGTATTTGGTACACCCCTTTTTAATCCTTGTTCGGTGAGTCTGATTCCACTACATTTCATTGGAAGTTGATGTTCCAGTATGTAAAAATACTCACAATATAATGGTAGAAAGTTAGAGCTTCAAAGTTTCAAGTTGGAGTTTGTTTCAGGGTGACTCAAATTCTGTCAAAATAAACAATAATTATCTTGACAAAATTTGAATCACCTTTTCACCTGAGCAGGTGACCTTAATTTGGTGATTCAATTTCTGTTGGAAATTGTTTTAAAGCTTTTTACTATGCGCAGAATGTCAGAATCACGTTCAATTAAGACAGAATATATAGGAACCGGGAAAGTTGTTTATGTTTTGTATGAGCTTATATAAGGTTATAAAGTTGAAAAATGCTCTTAATTGTTACGGAAAATATGATAATAAAATTTGTAACATTTTTCTTCAAAAATATTCTGAAAGCTTTTATAAAATATAAAAACAGCTCTATTAACTCATTTTAAAAGCGCTATAAATAAATCGTATGAATATCAACAAAAAAAAAAAGGCCTTTCATTTTTGTTTTATCTTATTAATCGAAGAGCAGCGATAAATCAATTCCGAATAAAGTATCGTATTTCCATTGTTTGTGCATATTTTTAGAAATCCTTATTATTTCACCAATATGTGGGGTCGAACACAAATACAAATATCGTATTATCTGTATACGTCAATTATATTTAGAAAGATCAACGTTAAATAAAGTGTTGAAGGAAAATACTTAAAAACGATTCATATTGGCACAGGAAACAGACAAAAACAATACTGTTTCTATTTAATTGGCAAACGCTGTTGAAAAGGACGAACGACACTCTGTAACGAAGCGCAAATCCCACTTAATGGGAAACTATTGTCGAGGACAAAGTATGTGCACAAACTTCGGCGGATGGCTCAAACACATTAAATCCTATTAACATTTTGCATTTTATTGTTTACATAAAAGACTCATTATATTGTTGCAAATCGTTAAAGAATGCCATTCACACAGAATTTAAATTTGTGTACATATTTGAAAGGAAAACGCGTTCCGTTTTCACTTTAACTGCCCAGTTATTGCCGCTGAACAAACGATTGCATCTTTTCCCATTTGAGGCGACGCGACAAGACGCGACTCGACGTCTTCTGAAATGACAACAACAGAAACACAATGAAAGAAGAAACGTGCAAAAGGATACTTATTTCAAGTTACTCACACGCGTGTTAACACTGTACGACACATGAAAGGCAACAGCCGCATCGAAACGATGATGAGGGCAGCGCGCTTTGCATGAACTCCTGCGTCAAGAATGCGCTGGGAGATGGGGTTGGGGTGTAGGGGGGGATGATTGTGGGTGGGACGCGCCATCAGTGCATTCGCAGCGTACATTGAGGAAAAGGAGCTCAAGTATTATGTCGCTGATCAAAACAAATTCACAACAAAAGAAGATTCATTGACAAACAGCTTTCGTCGCATTATAATATATTCCCTACTCAGCTGCGGAATACACACGTACGAGTGCCGTTACTCGATGCCATAACGCGTCGCATATCATTGCATTGCATAAATCGCATTATGTGCTGCATAAATACATGTAAAGCGCTATTTCTCTTCCTCTATTTCTATTCTGCAGGCGTCTATATTTAATTTGTTGTATTCAGAAATATGTGTAATGAGATTCATTTTAATGTATTTCTGTTTTATTTAAATATTTACATATTATTTGATATATACATATTTATGGTTGTATGCATTTTTTTATGTAGATGGTTTCATAATTACAAAAACTAAAAAAAACGAGTAACTCAGTAAAACCTTGGAGAGACGGTCGAAAAATATGCGTTGCAATTCGTTTTCTGTTAAATCCCTTCTTCAAAATTCTTCGCTCACTTCGCTGTTTGCATCTGTGTCTTTATTTGCCGCACGTAGGCTTTGTCGATCAATTTTTATTTGAAACAAATTGAAATTAAACTAAATACAATTTTTAAAAATCTTCAAAATTGTATCCTTCTTATAGCGGAAAGAGGCGCCAATGGCGGAAAAATTCGAACTCTCGAGATTCCAACTCTCACAGGTTTTACTTTTTTCTCTGTCTCTCTCTCTCTCACATACACAAAACTGTTGAATTATTTTAAATGTTTAACCGATTAATAATTAAATGTGTATTTACCTATAATTTAAAAAAAATAATTACTAATTTACCGTTACAACATTTCAAATCTATCTTCCTTCACCACCATCATAATCCATCATTCGCCATAACTTGCCGACCCGACTGATGTTGGCGTTACTGTGGCGTTAATTGAAATAAACCACCAAAAAATATAAATTTAAAAAAACTACCCTAAAAACCTATTGAAATTCGCAATTAATCAAAATAAAAACTGTAAAAAATAAATGTTGAAAAACTAACTACAACGGTATCGTAGGACTAGCTGAAGCAGCTAGAGGTCGCGGCAACGCGGGCGCCGGTAACTTCGCCATGCACGGCCTAGGCGTTGGCCAGCTGGCCATGATGTTCACCAGCTCGTTCGCTGTGCTATGGGCTCAGCCGCTCTTCAGATGACAGCATGTCCACTTCCAGGGGATATAGATGTGTTTTTTATGGGCATCTTTGGTGTTGTGGTTGACAATGTGAGTTTCCATGGATGCGGTTGTTTGTCTTATGCGAGCGGAAAGTAGAAAGGGAGTGGGAGGGGGGAGGATAGGGAAACGGAAGGATGAAAACAAAGTTCTGTTAAGACAAACGGCTCGTATGTACATGGAACAGCTGACGACAAAATGCAACACTAAAATGTTTTCTGAAAAAGGACGTCGAAAAATAAAATGGATGAAAGCCAAAAAAAAAAAATGAGAAAAAAAAAAATATATATACACCCATTTAAGGAAAATCCCGAAAAGGAGAGGAACTACAATATAACGGAAATAGAGCGTATAGTAAAACGAGATGGATACCTTTCACAGGATGTGGCGTCCCACCAATTGTGGTGATTTCAGGCGCGTATTGTTGCCGGTATATTATATACATATACATATTTATGAGTATAAAAAAAAAAAAACATAAATATATTAAAAAAAAAATACTAAAACATAAAAAATTAAGCAGAAATGGAAAAACCAATAAATAAATAAATTCAAAATTACAACAAAAAAAAAACATATAAATCTATATCATACCATTAATAAAAAACAAAGCTAAATGTATACATAATTATCAAAAATAGAAAAATACATAGTAGATTGAAACCATATCAACATAATTAAAAAAAAAATAAAGAAAAGAAACATATTAATTGAAATGAAAGAAATATCAATGTGAAATATTACTGTAAGTTTATTGCTAATGCAATTAAAAAAAATAAAAATAAAAATAAAAACATGAAATAGAAGATGCGAAGTTAGAGAAGTTAGCGTGAAAACCCCACATGTAAAACTATAAGGATTTAAACAAATCACATAAACAGAAAATGTTGCTCAAACCGAACATTGCTCAATAGACAGAATTTCCAATTAAATTTGTTTACTGTTCTATAATAAATCCACATTTACCTATAAATATTATATAGAAATATACATTCGTATGTATTTCAATTTATGAAATGCCGCAACACGGTGATTTGATTGATTGCGCAACATAATAAAAGCATAATACGAGGCATCCTTCAACGATGAGCGCGTGACAATAAATTTTTTGTCTCTCCTTTATTGCGTTATTTCGTGTGCCGTAATTAATCAATTGCCAGCTGTAACAACATATTATCTGTACAGAAACAACATAATCGAGACACACTTTTACATATCTACCAACATACATATATACTGACACATATAAAAAGAAAAACAGGAAACAGGAGACACAATAATAAACGCGCACAAACACTCACAGTACCATTTTTCTGGTGGCTATCCATTTATCTAATCAAAGTGCTGTTGGAGACTCCATTAAACATCCTAAATTCATAAAAAATATAAATAGCAAAAAAAAAAACATTTAAAAAAAAAAATTAAAGGAAACAAAATGGCCAGACGTATAGAGCTTTTGCTTATCGTTGGCGTATGAATAATTTCGGCCATGTGGAAGCTGGCCGCGTGCAGGACATTTCTCTTGTTAATGTGTCCTGCTGACTGGAACTTTTCTCCCAATTTAATCTATCTAGCTTTTCTAGATCGAATTTTGAATCCTTTGTATTGGTTCCTTCTTTCAATAAATGGGTGAGATTTTTTTTCGAAGCTGGACTTACTACAGTTGGTAAAGAAGAAGCTCAAGCAAAACAGCTTCGTTGAGAGTGTCACTTAAAAATGATAAGCTCAATTTCTAAAAGAAAAATTAGCGCAAAAAATGTCCCCGCATGAATTTGGCCAGAGCATAAAACATGTCCTGTTTCAACAGGACTGGGTTCTGCTGAATCGGAGAATTTCCATCGAATCGTCTGACACAAATGATTCTTTTCTTGTGATTTTCCTCAACTGTATTTAAAAACAAAAAAAAAACAAAAACAAAAAACAAAACAAAATCCACCCACACTGCGTCCGTTCGTTTATATCCTCAACACATTGAATCTGCCAAATGGAGAACAACCACAATATTTTCAGTTCATTTAAAAAGCATGTTAAAAAGAGAAACAATAAAATAAGGAAAGTAAACATTATCTGTCCTACATAAAACTAAAAATACATAGATTAAACATTAAAAATGAAATAAATGTAAATGTAAAACAAAGTTTGAAATGATAAATGAAAAGTGTCAAAGCGTTCTAGATCTATCTCTTTATGATGAAGAAAACCAAACTAACGGTTGTAGAATTAATCTAATCTATTATCAAATATAATACAAAATAAATGAAACAGAAATTATTGCTGCAACTATTGTTTCTATCTTTCTCTCTCTTCTGCTTACAGATTATTTATTTTCATCGCACTTTATTATTACAGACAATTTTCATTTCAGTATTTTTTATAATTAAAAAGTTATTTTATTTTATTTCTATTATAATTAGTTTAGTAGAATTCTAATTTTCAGAAAAAAATCAAATATCATTTCAGCTCAGAATCAGATATCCTTATGACAGGAGTTTATTTCAGAATTCTTCTTTTTTTTTTTGTTATTATCATAAAGCAAGGAACTGTTATTTTGTGGTCAATTTTATTTTATCCACTCAAAAATTCACAGGACATTACAAGGATTTGTGGTTAGTAACGGTTAGTAATTGTATGAATTATTAATAACCTTTTTTGGTATAAAATATAAAATCAGATCTGAAAGCTTTAAAGTCCTTTCGGTAATTAAGTAAACGGCATAAAGCAATTAAAAATTTACAATGATGCAGAAACATTCAAGTGGCACTCGTTCAGCATATTTCATCGTTTTATTGTATTCTTTTTTTACTTTTGTTATGTTTTTGTTGTTTTGCTGCTATCGCTTGCTATTGGCGCCTGTTTACAGTTGTCAACAGCCAAACACATTTATAGCAAAGCTTTTAACACTGTTTACCGTTATGTTGGTGTACAAAAGTCACATTTTATTCGCCACCATCATTACACAACATACAAATTATACATAACGGCCGCGGCCACAACAATAACGGCGCACCGCGTCGCGTCGCGCCGGCCGCGCCGCTCCTGCCAAAATGGAAAATGGATGAACTTTAACTATTCGTTATATTTTGCTGGATGGATGGTATTTCATTTTCTATCATATAATGAGCATAAACAAGCTGTTTACAGTTGCAGTAACGTCCTTTTTGCATTTATGACCGCAACATCATTAACAATGGTGCACCATTAAAGCATAGGCGATCCATTGGAGAGGTGAGTTATGCATTATGCACATTCAATAATCGTGAAATTTCACATTTATTTCCAATAACTTTTCAGATGTTATTTCTGTTTATGAATATATCTTACAACCATTAAAGCTATTCTAAAGCTTATTCTAAACTTGTCAAGAACTGTTAAAGCTATTGTGATTGGTAACGACCTAAAGGCATTTTCAGTGTTTAATTCCCCTCTAATAATCAGGAGGTCCTTATTTATAATAAACTATTATAGTTTAAACTTAAATTTAAAATTAAATATTATCCAAGTAGCCTTGATCGTAAAACTCAATGACCAGCTCCTTGATGCGTCGATGATAATCCGGCGTTTGCATTTTGGCCATCACCTTCTCCTGATTGGCGCTGGTAAAGTCCAAGAAGGTCACCTCATCCAAATCGGGTATATTATCCGGATGGAATGTAACCGCCGGCAGTATCCACATGGCATTGCCCAGGCCATACAGCGCCTTGCTGTCCACCTCTTGCCTGATATTCTCCATTGAGTACTCATCAGTCAGCCGCCGCAACTCGCCGGCGTCCATCGGGTACGAGTGCACAGCCGCCATAAGTGCCACGTGGTAATCAGCCAGCAATGTGTTCATGTGCTGCAGGCGCAACTGTCGCTCAGTGCTCGTATAGAGAAAGTGCAACAGATCAATGGCGGGTGATGTGCAGCGAATTGTCTGCAAGTCAATTAGCTTGACGTCGTCCACAGTGCCGTCGGCGACATGTCGAAACATCAGATTGTTCACCCAGATGTCACCGTGACAGATTAGAAACGGCAAGTGACTGCGACCCAGTATCTTGCCGGCCATTGTCTGGTACAGTTGGCCATTCAGTTTCTCCACTTTGCTGATGATCGGATCCAGTTCGTGATTGATGTTGGATTGGCGTAGGCTGGAGAGAGCTTCGCGCAGTGAACTCTCCAAGGAATGCGTATAGAACTCTACGGCCTCGGGACAGTAGACAATCTCGGTGATGTGCTCCGTCAGTGATTCAAATTGTTTAGCGTCTTTGTACTTCATCAGCAACGAGATGGCATGCAGCCGGCCCAGTTTCTAACAGGAGATGATACAATCATTTCAGTTGTGGACTGGTTTGGTTGTGTGTATTTTGTTAGAGTTACCTGCATGACAACTTTACAGTGTTCATAGTTTAGTCCCTCCAAACGATTCGCCATCACATAGCCAGACGCTGTCAGATCCTCCAGCATTATCAACTCGCCGCCGTAATCACAGCCGGCGTACATGCACAACGGATAGGGCACGTCAGCGTTGGCGAAGTGGCGCAGCGCCGGCACCACGTGGTTGTATGCAGCGATTTCATTGTTGAACGCATCGTCGCAGCGGAACAGTTTGCGACGCGACACGCTGGCTATTTGACGCTTAATTATCACGGTTCGCACGAATTCTGCAATTATAATTGCTTAATTAACGGCTTCGATTAACGCCAAACAAACAAGCAACTTATTAATTAATGTTAGACGAAAAATATGTTTGCAACGACCTTCGTCTGCAAAACATCCCCTAACTCCATAAATACGGTGGTGATTACAGTGCGGCATGGCCAGAAATTGGGCGCCGCCTCACGGAAGCAATTAATTGCTTTGCAGGTATTAGGAACCCATAAAACCCAGCTTACAACTTCGATTCCCACCATCGCATCGATGCGAACTTCAGAAACTTCCAGTTGCTCAGCACACAAACGCGTGAAACATGTATAACCTTTAAAACCTTTATTATGGTAAAAAGGTGGCCGGGTCCGCACCTTCGTTGAAGTTTCCACTGGAAAACCGTGAAAGTTGTAAATAACCGTATATTGCAGCGACGATAAATCACAATACAGCCAGATGGTCTATTGGGAATTAAAACTATTACAGAAACTCACATATACTGGAGTTGGCCGTCTCTGTCTTGCTCGCCTTTCCGCATCGCTAGAGACCCTATTCCATCAGCCGCGAACGACAAAACCCAAACACCTAGCCACCCACCCACTCATAGCTGCTACCATCCTAGGAGTCAAACTTTTAGCAGCGAAAGAATCGACACACAGGCAAAAGAAACGAACATCATCTACATGCCTGATTGAAGGACCATTTTAACGATAAGGGAACGAGTCTGTGTGATTGAGGAAGCCACATCCAGGCGAACAAGAAAATATGCTCTCCAATTGTGGTAGTAATCTTAGCGTCATAAGAACGCGTCGCGTCGCGTCGCTTACAAAATATAATATAACGACCATAAAATTGAAATCGCTGTCGATGGCCATCGCCGGGGAATTTCATGTGATTTGTGCATATTAATATTGCATACAATGTTTAAATGAGACTGCAGTTGGTGCCATGCAGCAGCGTGACGACACTTTGTGCACTAAGAGTTAGATAACTCATATCGCATAATGGAGAAGGGGAGCCAACGTATGCATGTGCAGTTTGCAGTTGCACTGGCGTGTCTATAGCGTTTTATCGGAACCTTGGCCTTGCCTCGTTTACACGCATTTACTAGATGCATTATTATGAAGTGCATTTTATTGCATTAGATGGCGTCATTCGTGCGCTATGTTATGCAATTTAGAATTAAACATTTTCAGTTGATAGACGTGTCAATCGCTTTTTTTATAATTTAACTATAACCTCTTTCCTTTCAAACTAACAGAACGATAAATATTAAATAATTTAATAATTTCAAGATCTTCATTTTGCTTGGCATGACATAACAAATTTTTTTTTATTAATTTTAGTTTAAAAAATATCTGAGAAACCTTAAATATTTAACATTGACAATGTTTTACACGAAATTTTAAGGACTTACAAAAATTTATAAAAGGATTTTATACGATTCAAGGTCAAACAAATATTTTAATCATCATTATTGGAGGTATTAAGACCTCCCCAACAATTCTGCGCAAAATGTAAAAACACGAACTATCGCGCCAGCCCTCCCTGCAGCTATTTCTTCTTATTTTTTTTTTCTACTTTCAATTGGCATTCCATAAAACTACTAAGAAACCCTTTTCCAAGAGCGTATTCCGATTGCATTGCTGTCATGTGCGGGCGCTTTTGTGGGATGAGTTGACATTGATTGCAATACTGCACTTTTGTTGTGTGTAAACGGTATCGTTACTATGTGAGTAATGTTGAGTCTCCCAGCAGGAAATGCAATCATCCGATATATGTATTGTAGCTGCATTTAGTATAATAATTGTCATCATGAAGTGCACACCTCCCATTCCTCAACCCCTTCTCACACCCCCAACCCACCGGAGACTGCATGGGGTGCTCAGGGAACAGGAACACCTGTCAGCACTGGTAATTTGCACAGTTTTGTTCACAATATAGGATATTAATGCATAATATAAGTAGCACAGTTTTGAGTCATAAAGACCTTTATTAAGGATGAATTTATGCAAAATAGTTGCAACTTTAATGAGCTGCAACAATGTACGGAAACAGTTTTCCTTGATTAAATTTCGCTCATCGATTTTTGTTCGTGCAAAAAGATGCTTTAAGAAAAAGTTTTAATGAAGTAAAATGGTTAAAAGCTAACCCAACTAAGGGTAGGGGGTAAAAATAAAAGGAAAAATAAGAGGATATTTCCAACCACAAGCTAAATGATGTTCGCCATTCAATTAACTGTTCAATTTTTGCGAAAGGCTTTCATCGATTCATGAATAAAATTAGCGCTACTAAACTAGCTTCACTACCCTACCACCCCCCACCCCCTCACCCCCTCTCAGTTACTTTCCTTCGCAATTCAACTTTTCCTCTCATTAATTAAAGAAGTTTAAAAGAACAGTTACCGTTGCAGATACTGACAAATCAAGCTGTTTTATTATTTAAACAGAAATTTACCAGCAGAACAAATTAAAAATGAACTAGTTTGTGTGAATTGAGGATAACTGCAACACTTGCACTCACAAACTGTGACATTCACTCAATTATTCAAATCAATTATTAACTTTATTCACGTCATCAATTATCTGATTCGGACAGGTAGATTGAACTTTCATATCGGTTTAATATCAAAATTCAGCCAACGATTAAGTGCGACTTTTCAAACTAAAACAATGCAAACAAAATGAAGTAAATATAGCGGAAGTGAATCCTTTAATATACGAACCCTGATTGCCGCCAGTCACTCCTTGGATGGTAATTCGATTGACGACTGACATATAGTTGTCACCGTCACGACTGCCCGACGACTCCTCGGCGCTCAGCACCTGTATCTCTTCGTCAAGATCATACCGCCTCAGGATGTCCTCGAATAGTCGTACACCGACAAATGACTGAAGGCCATCCAGCGTTTTGCCCACCGGCGTCGCCGTCGACATGTCGCCGAACGTCGATTCAAATAGGCTGTTGTCGACCATGGCCGTGGCACTGACACTCAACAGGCTGCACGCGATGATATTAAGATTTTTATTTATTTGTTTATTTATTTATTTATTTATTAATTTATTTCACGAAACAACTCCGTTATTTGTGTTCAACAATTAAAATGATGTTCGGTTAGCCCACCTAATTTGTTATTAATTACCAAAATCGGTTCCTGTAACTGTTTTTTGATGTTTTTGTTGTTGTTGTTGTTGGCAAGAATTGAGGATCCAACCGCTCTCGACAGACAACAACCAATTCTAGCAGATGTGGCGTCGTACACAGCACATTTGTAGTATTTTTAATTTTTCTAACGGTCAGTAAATGAAAATCGATCAACACATGTGCACTTGCAAACTAAAACTGCATTGGCTGTATGCACTTTGTGCAGCGCTGTCGCAATTCTCAAAGGCCACCCGACGAGGCGGTGGCGAGGGCAGTTGTTGACGGTGGCGGTGGTGACAGCGGCGACATTGACGACAATTGCGGACGGCTTAATTCAAATGGGCACTCACTTAAATATCAGTCACTTTGGATTTACTTGAACACACAGGACGATCTTCCTTCTTGAAAGGATTCAGAGGAACAAATCACAAAGAAAAAGAAACACTGAGCAATCTCGAATAATCACTCACACACACACACACACACACAAAAGACGGCGTCGCTATCTAGAAGGATAAGCCGAAACTACTCTAAGAGCTTCTCTGGCCACACATAGAAGACGCGTGCGATATGCACAAGTTTTAGTGGATTTGAAGTGTCCGGGCTGCGGCTAGCTGCTCTACACTGTTACGAAGTGCAACTATCAATTGTCGACGATAAACTGATTCAATTCGCAGGCGAATTGGACAGACGACCTGTTGTGCGACTTTGTTTCCTGGCTACTTATCGTAGGGATTGTATCTGATAATATGGATATATGGGAGAGATGCGGAAGACCTAATTGGCACACAATAATGATGTGATCTATTTCGGAAAGTCAGAATCAATTTAGAAACTGTGAAAATTCCAGGAAACGGCTGGGACTTGGTATAATGAGACTTTCGGCAAAAAGACAAAGAAAAACCTTTCGATTTGTTACGACGAATTGGATTGTCCTATTCTCATTTAAATCATGAACCGGAAATTCATTCGTAAAACATTTTCGCCGAAACGAAATAACAGTTGTAAATATTTTTTTGATTAACTGTCACTCAGTGGAGCAAGCAGAGCATCAACGACGACATGAAAACAGTCCAGAAACCAAGCAATGTTCTTGACAGTGTATTGGGAACACGCTGGCGGTTATAAATCATTATGACGAAGTGACCTTCAAAAGAATGCGCTCGAGTAGTATTGCCTTCAAACAAATACGTGGTGCACTATTTCAATGCAATTGTGGATATATTAAATTTTATATGATTGAATAGCTGTCAGTGTGATTACGTCAGTGTGCAACTGTTCTATCTAATAATGGTTGCAGCTCGTTTACAATGGACTAATAATAGACGTTTATTTGGATTTTAATGAGAATTGGATGAATAGTGTTTGGATTCTGCAGAGTATTGCATCTAAAATGAAGGAGCCGACAAGGGATTCCAGAAATTACCTGAAACGGAAACTAAGAAACGAACTAAGCCAAGTCCGCATTCAAATCGGGAAACAAGTGGAACCGAAAATCTGAAAACTGACGACATCCAACTTCCAAAGCACGACTGCGCATTATGCAGAGCTTTTCCAACACAACCCCAAGCTGCTGCCAACTGTGTGGCAGTTCCATGACCGAATGGCCTTGATTTGAATTCGTTTCATACATTTACTTAAATGTTTGAAGCCTAGCATTGAGCTAGTTCATGGAGAACAGCATAAATTAATCAATGTTTCCAACAGCATTTATCGATTGCATAACAACCGTGCAGTTTGTTACTCGCATTATGGCTCAGCTTGGTGGCCATGCAGTTTTGTAATACATTACATATTACAATGAAACAAAACAACAAAGCAGATGATAATTGGTGAGGAGCAGCAACGACTGCAGTAATTACATCATTTGGGTGAAATTTTGCATGGAATCGGCCACATATGAACTTCCTGATTCGATTCATTCGCGAATAGTCTACGTGTGCATTGCGGTGTTGTTTTGGATGCTGGCGAGATATTGTGTCTATTTTGTTTTGTTATTGTGTTTTTTTCGCGCCCATCTACAAATGTCTTGGTATAATCTTGAATCATATGAGATTCGGGTGTGAATGACCTGGAGTCATTCAAAGATGATAAGACGACTGATTTAATATTTGCCAGTGTACATAGACATTTGTTTGTTTGACCGCATCAACACGTATGACCGTGTGACGTATGGCTGCTCACAATCTTAAGACGTAGTGATGAACGCACCGAAAGCGGCTGAGCACTTGGAGGACTTTGCTTTGAGTCAATGCCACCGAATAACATGGAACTAAATGTACCAACTGATGTGGTGGATGGAAGCACGTTCCTGAAATGACCATACCTCATTGTATATCCAGATGGGGCTAACTCTGCCATCGTACAGCTTTGCGGATCCTTAATAACCAGTCGGATTCCGCTATCAAAATTGTTGAAACTCCACTTAACTACACGAACATCCCTTCAAGGTGTCTCGCAACACAATTGACGGTCACCATCTTCCGCATTCATGAGATATTGTTTACTGCACCCACACGCACGCATTTACCAAATGCAACCCACAGCTTTTAAAGCTTCCACTACGATGGTAATAAACAGACACGCAGCAGCGCCAAAGCTGCACCTCAATAACTTAGTCATATTACTTAATCTCACTGAAACACGCGCACACACAAACACACACTAAACCGCGCGCGCGATACATCTAAATAGTTCTATTTTTACGGATGTATATTATAATAATGCAATTTGTTGTCAAACGGCATTGCATGCACATTGCACATCTTCGCGTTCACATCGCACATGTCACGCATGTCCTCTGTTGGTGGTGACTGGTGCTGCTGCCAACAACTGCAGCCGCTGCGCCGCTTTATGCATTAGACCAATTTGCATACAGATGGCAATAAGTATTAAAACAATTTTTTTTTCTTCTTCTTATTGCGCCAATTAGGCCAATGTCAGTTGGATGCGACTTCAAACCAAATGTTCGCGCCTATGACATTGAATACGTAGCGCGAGCTCTTGACGTTCCGTTTGGTTTAAATATTTTGAAAAGATGTGTAAAAATATCGTCTTCTAGTTGAGCTGAAGAATGTGTTTACATAATTTTTTGTGTTGATGATGAGGGTCAAATTCGGCGACTGAGATAAGACGCTGTTGTAGGTTGATCGTCCTAAGTGTGTCATCAGTGCGTTGTAGTTAATTCGACAGTTGAATTGCGTCGTACCCACTTAAGGTCCTCGTGGACTGGAATTGTGAGGCAATACGTCTTTGAAAAATCTTATCAGATATCTAGCCTGACAATAAGCTTCGGTAAAAGCGACCGTTAATTACAACAGGCGAAATTCGTTGCCTAAATGTTTGCTTTATTCTGTGTGATTTAGTCTGTACTCCAGGCGTTAAGAAAAAAGCACTGAAATTAACGGAAATTCAATAAGCTTAATGCTTGTTCATTCGCCAGCGCATTCAAATCCGCTTAAAGCTTTATGTACTTATTGTCAGTTCATATTTGCTATTTTCGTTCTGACTTTATAGCGGTTTAATTATAAAAACTATATTGTGAATATACCAAAGTATTACGAGTAAATAATAAAAACTATTAAAAACGTAAGCTTTATTTTTTTGTTATGTTTTCGCTTTTTTGTTGGCTTAGCTGAGAGCAAAATCTTCACTGGAAAACAAATCTGCTAAAAGCTTTTTTTCCAATTGAAACAAAAATCAAAACAGGAAAATTGATCAAATTTTGGCCTGAATTGAGTAAATTCTATAGAATTAGAAATTCAACTTCGTTTACAAATTATTTGTTTAATTAGAACTTTAATACTCATCCAATTGTTTATATAAAACATAAAAGTTAATATAGAATAAGATGTAATTGTTACATAAATCAATAAATGTTATCTTAATTAAGTACGTTTGTCCGGTAAATGCGTAAAAAAGCGCTTCATGGATCATCAACCGGTGCCATCATGCCATCATCAGAGCTGTCATCACTGAACCAGAACTCCTTCGGCCTGATCATCATGCGAGTCGTCTTCAGCGAGTAGTCACCTCGCCAATGTTCCCAAATGACGCCAACAAAGTTATTGTTCAGTGGCTCGCGGCTGTATGGCCCATTCAGATTGGCCTCGATGCAACTGCAGCATCACCAACAATGTAAAACACCAAAGAAAACCAATTGCAAAAGAAAAAGATGAAGACTTACTTGTTGAACCACCACCCACTGCCGTAAGACGCGGCGCACGGTGCACTCACAATTTCCGTCTGGTCATTCTGCTTGTCGTACGTGCTGAAGTTCTGATTGTTATGATACAGCATTGAGTCGGCCACGGTTCCACTGTAACCGCCAATCATCAAATTGAAGAAATTCTCCGCGGAATCCACGCGGAATATGGAGTACTCGGCGTACACTTCGACATCATTCCAATCTGTCAGCACAATGCGAAGCTCCACGTCGTGTTGGGCGGTCATCTCATGCAAGAATTGATTGCCCGCCCAAAAGTCGCCGTCCAACTCGCCGAAGCCGTCGGCATACTCCGTCCATGTGCGATTGAAGCTGACATCGCCGACACGTCGATTCTGTATCACCGTCCAGCCCATTCCCTTTTCTGGGCACACACAGTAGCGCTTCTGTTTTCTGTGTCCGAATCGATAGACACCATTTCGGCAGGCATGCATTTGGTGGCAGCCGCTTTTGTCGGGCTCATCAAAAGCTTCAAATAACCAAATTTAATACCGAATCTGAATACAGAGATTGGATACTTACTAACGACTGAATTATCGTCCAATTCCCTGTCTTCGATTCGTTCATCAGATTCGTCGCCTGATCCAAAATCGGAATCACCAGATCCAGAATTATTTGTAACAACATCTTCTATGACTTTAGCGTCCTCCTCATCCTCGTCCTCATCTTCGGACGGCTCCTCCGGCAGCTCCTCGGGCTTCTCTATAGATGGACCACTAACGCCACCCGTTTCTTTGGTACCCTCTTCATTGGTACTTGGCGTCACCAGACCTTCGCCGCTGGATGACGAACCAGCCCGCGACTTGAAGTGGGCTTCAATGCGCTTCAGCAGATGGTCAGCGCTATTCGTAAACGTTGTTATTTCATGCATTGTGGACTTGCAGCAGTTGTCCATGTCACTGAAGCGCGATTCACTTAACTGCAGCAGCTTCACGGTTTTCTCGTGCGTCTGACGCGTCTGCTCAGAGATGGCGTTAATGGTGCGAGCTGTTTTCCTGCCACTGCCAATCACCTAAAATCAAGCAAATTAGCATTTATTTGCATGAACTTGATTCTTAACTCACCTGCTTAAACTCCTGCGACATGAAATTCTCAATAAGCATATCTAATTTCTTGGCAACACTGGCCATCTCACTGGCAGAGCCCTCTTGATACGAAGTGGGTGCAGCGCCGCCCACAATCTTGCGACTCCTTAGCACTTCATATGGCTTACAGTGGTCCCGTTCCAATGCCGACACCTGGCGCTGTATCGTTGTCAACTTGTGCATCAACTCTTTCTTCTCAAGTGCGTCTGACTGCTCCTTGGCCGCTAGCTTCTCCATGTGCGCCGACCAATCGAATGTCGGCGATTCATTGACTAATCTTTGCGTCTTTATTGTGTCGACACCCTCCTTGAGACGATCAATATTCAGTAGCAACTGCAACATTGTGCTGTCCGGCAATTTTTCGTCCAGCTTGCGCCGCAACAGCTCAATCTTCTTGTCGACGGAGTCCTGGTGATTTGTCCAGGCGCCAATGTGATGACGAAAGATCTCCCAGACATGTGCCTTCTCCTGCAGCACTTTGACGGTGGTGTCGAGGCGATGCACAACGACTAGCAGTTCACTGATTTTTGTCTCCAACGTTGCCAGAATGGCGGTGTTCGCCTCTAATTGATCTTTAACTGAATGCACCGTTTGAGAAAGATCATCTTTGGGAATTGACGCAATCGGCGGATGCTTGTCATCGTTGCGAATTTCGGCGGATGAGACGGATGATGTGAAAACAGTGGCTACTACTATGATGATTATAGAAGCCTGATAATCGAAATGAATATACAAAGAAATCGTCAGATTCATGACCGAAGTACAACTTCTGCAACATTTATATAATACTTGACCCGTCTAAAGACTGAGCCGAGTTCCAACAAAACAAAAAAAAAACTGCGATAACAAATCTTTAAGACAAACAAACACAATTACCCGCAACTGATTTAGTTCCATAATTACTTGATGTTGTTCACAGCACTTCCAAATTTCATTGTATTTTTCCACGTCTGGCCAGACACAAAACCCACCGCACAATTCTAATGGGAATTCTGGAATTCACTTTTAAGAAGCTTCAGGCGAACGACGCCCTCTCACGATCACGTCTGAACGGCGATTTGCGTCGATCGATCTTAGAACGATCTCTTCAACTACTGAGCGCCACCACACAGTCGAGCGCTGGATTCTGACGGCGCTTCTTGCCGATAGATAACACAAAGAAATTAAAACAAACGAACCAAGAAATAAAAAAGCGCGTCAACACACAAAACTGAAACCAACTAAACTATGCGAATCCATTAAATATCGTTAATGACTCGCGTACATACAATTGCCGCACGCGGATTCTTTTCCAATTGAGTGTCTGCTTCTTATTTCATCTGTTTTGCACCACATCGGCCCCTCCTTCTCCGGTATGACTTCCTTATTGATCAAGATATACTGCTCAAAGAGAAGAAGGAAAAAAAAAGAACTACAAAGACGTCCATTCGTCTCAGTGGAGAGCAACAGAAAAGAAACTGAAAAGATCTGCGGGCGCGAGCGCGCGCGATCTTTGTCTGTTTAGCTCTTGCCACATTCACATTGTTTACACAACAGAAAACCGCCCGCGCATTTGTACGCCAGATTATTGATCTTCGCGCATGTTTATCGGCTGTTTAGTTCTGTTCTCGGTACTAAACATCTTGCAAGATGTCGCGTCGCCTTTGTTGTCGCCACAAATCACTTATCTTGTGCAGTACCAAATGCCAGCCAGATGTGTGATTGAATGCAAATCTGAGGCCGTTCGATTGGCGACAAGGAAATCCGTTTTGGCCAGTATAAAGAATATATATGGACACGCATTAGAATCACAGTGGCAGGCTGGCGCACAACATATGTGATATGTGTGACTCACGATAGTTTATGCGTGTTGGCGACCATTAATTATGAGCGGATAAATGCCGATCGTTTTCGTCAGTTCTTAATGGTATCGGCCAGACGACGCGTCATTTATCAATTGATTTTATTCGTCTTTGTGTAAGGCAACACCCGCTGAGATGGTGAAAGAAACGGCGCGGCGTCTCAGTGATTTAACTGTTACTGGCAAAAAAAAAAATAAATAGCTAAATGGCGAAATTATTGGTTTGTTCGTTTTAAGGAGGAGGAATGGCTGGAGCTTTTCGTTTGTTAGTAAATAGAATTTTAAAGTTTCTAAGCTTTGAGAATTTCCAGGGAAAAAATATTTCACAGATTTGAATAAAAGATTTGTTGCTAAAGTCTCTCAAATTCCTTACCATTCTATATATTGGATTCCTGGAAAATAAAACTCTTAGTTTCGTGATATTCTAAAAGATTTCATTGTTAACCGTTCAAATATAAATACAAAAATAAATCATACAATATATTTTATAAGAACCTTATGTCATTGTTGAACGGAATATTAAAAATAAGTTTCTTTGTACAGTTATTTCAAAGTAACAACATGAAGACTTACGAATCTATCATTGTCGATTTGTCTTCTGTGAAATGTCGTTTAAAAGAATCGTCTGTTTCCAACTAACTGGCAATACCCGGGCCCAAAAATTGCAACAAACAACCTGATTGTGCGCTAAATTCCATCTTATATGTAAAATCTTAACGTAATAAATGTTATTTAAGGACGAATTTGCTTCCTCCAAACAACAGTTTAAAAAAAATGTATTTAACAAGACTAACATAATGTTCGATTTGCACACGCTTAATGAAGGAATCAATAACTTGCTTAAGAACATCCTACTTACAACCCCGAAATATTTTTTTAAGAAAAAAGAAACTGTTTGCAGCAGATCCTTTAATTACCCACATGTAAATTTAGCATTAATTTTCTATACAGTTAAAATCTAATTAGTCAATCTCCAACTGGCTGAACGATGCCACAGGATCCGACGACTTCTTGCCATTTGCCGATTTATTGTTGTTGGCCTCCTTCTGTTCTTTCAGCTTATTCGGATCGATGAGATTGCCACTATCAATCAGCCAGTCCCTGTACTCTGTCTCCAATTGGAGTCGCTGTTCGGCGTGCAGCGACGTGAAGCTGGGCATTGGGCCGCCATAATCCTGGAAACGTGCACAACAACAACAAAAATGTGTTTCAGTAGAAAGAAAACGTTGACAATGGCCACTAGATATAAACAGAGAGGAAACTCACCTCCGGAAGTACGTCGGTGGGTAGCACTGCACTCGGACCTTCAGTCACAAACTGCAACAATGCCATCAGTTCTGTCTTGATGAGCGGCTTCAGCAATGACATTACGTGATTTATAAATGAATTCGCATGCACTATGTAGATTTTCTTCAGTCGAACGGGATGTGCGTCCTGCAAGTTGGCGAAAACACATTTTAAATTCATTTCACAGCGTCAAAGTGCATTTCACATTCAGGAAGCGCATTTATATCAACGAAAGCCAAATTATTGCCACACAAACTAATTGATTTCTATATGAAAATCACATGATTTCGACATGCAACAAAATGATGTCTTTGAATATCAACTGATTTCTTGGAATATTAATTTTCGTCAGACAGAATTTCCATCTATACTCTATTCGTTTGACAAACTTTTTAAATTAAATTTTGATTTAAAAAAAAATTCAAGAATGTCCCAGTCATCAAGATTGGTATTTTCTCGAAAAAAAAAAATAAATAGATAATGCCAAACGTAATTGCGCAAAATGTGTGTCCTGTGTGAAATACCTGAATATACGCCATGAATGTCTTCAGTGGGCCCAATTGAACCTTCGCCAAATGACCCAGCTTAAGGCCTTTCATATCAAAGACGACCACATAGCCATCGACAATGACGTCCTCACTCAATCGCACATCATTGAACATGCAGAACGCTTTGATGGCGTTGCCAAAGTGAATCTTCGCCGGATTGGTGTCCCACAGGCGGTAATAAATGACACGGTAACCCTCCGGTGTCAATTTGGAGACGGCTGCCATTTGTCTGCGAACGCAAAAATATTCATATTCATAACATATGCAGACGGCAAATACGCAATTCACCCACATACGATATGCTGCCATGTACAGTCAAGCGAATTTAAATTGCACCACTTGAATTTACATGCAACATTTCGGTTTCGGTAGGATTTATTGACGTGTAACGGTACATTTTTTTTAACGGTTTTTTTAGTTATTTTATTTCAATTCTGACAATCCTTTTTTATATATTTTATATATATTTTTTATAATTATTAATTTGCAGATATTCCATTTGCATATCTCTTCCATGTTTGAGGGAGAAGAATAATGATGAAAAGATGAAGTACAAAATTATTTCTTTAGCTATATGAACTAAATAATTTTTAAATGAAATGTCTAAAATACAAATACAAAAAACAAAACGCTAAAATTTGCTTAGCGCGTTCTAAATTGAAAATTTGTATTGCAAATCAAGTGATTCTAAACTGAATTCGTTTAGTGTTATTTTACTTACGACATATTGAACACGTTCTGAATGCTCTCCAGACAAGGATCTCGTTCTGAGAAGACATCAGGAGCGCCGCTGCGTAGCTGCACGTAGCGCGTCAACGCCGTCCGCGTATCCTTAACATCCCACAGGCACGCGTACAGAAACAGATGAGCGTGATTTCGTGTGAAATTCGGGAAGTTTTTCTGCTCCAAAATCCTTTTTGTAGCCAACAATTGAAAACAAATCATTGATATTTTAATTACATCTATATTAAATCCATTTAAATAAAGTCCGCAACAAACAAACGAACGAACGAACAAACAAACGAACACAAACAAACAAACGCGAGAGAAAAAACAAAAACCAAAAAACGGTAAATGACACAAAACGGTGTATAATCTGTTTAAATGAAACGCGAATTGGAAGGCCAGTGGGGTGGTCTCGACCGACCACCCCGACAACAACGCCAACAACAGCGAATCTACCACGCCGCCCAATGCACTGGGGAGTGGCGGTTCCAGCGTGTTATCCGGATGGGGAATTATGATAAAGTGGCTGTTAAACTCAACTACATAACGAATTAATCGCATCGTGCATTATTTATCCGTGTATACAACGGAATAATGTGCGTGCGTGTGTGTGTGTGTGCGGCGAGGTGGCTGCGGCCGCCTAGCCTGTGGCAGGGCACAAGGACGACGTGCCACTTGACGCACTTGCAAGATATATATTCAACGGCGGCGGCGCCATTGCTGTTTTATTCATGAACACGGTGCGATTGCATGTTACCGAAAAAAACAAAAAAAACAAAAAAAAAAACATAAATGGCACGAAGAAAAGCTCATATTCGCGCCGATCTATCTGCACCTACACTGACTTTCATGCATGACCGCCCACCCACTCTCGCACAACCCTAATTACAGCTAAAACCCACCCGGCTTCAGATATAGTTTTGCGAAATAGCCCAACCCCTCCCACACACCCGCCGGGCATTGCAATGATGTTTGCCTGACCCAATCGCCAATTACTTGTACTATGCCTACGCATGTTGCGGTCACAGGTCGCGCCGCCGTGGGCGTACGAGTGCGGGGGGTGGGGGTTAGTTGAAGGGGTTGCAAACTCGCCCAGGATATAAGTGAAATAAATTGCACATTCAATTACTCTGTCTGATTCCATATTGCATAATGAATGACTGGTGGGCATATTAAAAATTGAATTCGCGTTCGCAGCTACATCACTGAAGGTGGGGGGGATGGGGTAGGGCTGAAAAGGTTTCCTCGCATCCCCCTCGCCCCTCCCTCCCCTTCGTCAGGATGAAAAAAGGAATGAGTGACATGTATAAATATGTTAAGAGTAGAGATTTCGCCAAAATGATAGATTGCAAACATTTTAATAGCATATCGTTGCTGGAATCTCGTTGATAATCCCAGCAGTTACCCAACTAAGTGCATTTCGGCGTGTACAAGCAATTGCAGGTATAGTTGGGGGAGCATGTGTGTGTGTGTGGGGGGGGGGAGGTGGCGCTTCGGCGGTTTTCTTCGGCAATACATACACGGGGCATTGGGTTAACGCTGGCACGATTGCCATAAAATGTACGTTTATAGCTTATACGGCTGATAATAATAATTGAAGTAATTCCCTGCATGCATGTTTTCTCTTATGCCTCGTGTCTTACATGAAAGCGTAAGTTTTTGCGGTGCGCGTGAGCTGGTCTGCAGACGCGCGATATGACGATGGGATGTGTCGCGCCTAGACTTTCCAATCTGCGGCAAATGTTATAGATAAAGTTACGTAAATCGAATGAACACTTCGCAATTTATGTACATCGAGTAAAACATTTTGTTTGGCCAACATCTTTATGGTTATTGTTGATATGTTGCCATACACAGTGGCTGTACATACATTCATGTTGGCATCGCCGGCACTCATTTTAGCCGTCAAGATTATTCAATTTTCCACGTATTATGGGCTTTCTTTAAGACATAACACCAACAACAGCTAGCTCGCCGTTAAAATGCGCGCTTGCATGAAAACACAACGAAAATTCAATTATTCCCAAGAAAACAAACGAACTCCGACACACAAATACTGGCAGACGCCTCTTCCACATGTCTAGGGCCTCCGGCGAAAGGCGATTTGTTGTTGTTGCAGCCGACAAATTAAGCCGACAAATGATAGAAATTCAATATTTCACTGTATTTTACAATGTAAAGTGTTTCTGCGTGCAAGGAAACGACAGCCGCTCTAGCCGTTATGCCATGTGTGGATCTCCCTCCATGTATGCTAAATATGTGCACGTACTTCAATCAAGTGTATCTAATTTGTATGGACGCAGTTTTTATGCCGCACATGCTGCCATGTGAGTGCGCTACACATATTCGTACTAGTACAATTTAATGTCGCTATAGCTGGTTTTTTTTTTTGGTTTTTTTTTATGGGCGACACTTAAACGTTAAAAACTTTTAATGGCACTTGCACTTTCTCAGTCTGGAGACATAAAAACGGTGGAAATGACAACAACACCGAAGCAGCGCAAAGGCCATAATATGGAAATAGATAAATCCGCAGCAAACCGAAAATACAAAAAGAAAAATTTAAAAGAAAACACCAAAACAATAGAAAAACTGAAAACGCTAATGAAAGGGAAAGCCACGCAATACTTTGCAGTAACGATCTGCAAAACACTTTTCCAGCTATATAAGATGTCGTTGTGGCTTCTTGTGCATTCAATTTGCGGCTAAACAAGGGAAACAGAGCAAACTGTATACATGTGCAAAGGGAAATCGAAGAAAATTATGGTGGAAATTTGTTGAAGCGTATAAAACCGCACACTTGCTCTGGTCTTTCAACTTGCAATGCAAACTGCTGTTAATTAGGAAAGTCACCATCCCAAAGTTTACCTTGAAAAGTTTATCTGGAGTACATGAGCAGTCTTTTTTTTTTTTGTTTTCTTATTCTGTTTCTTCTTATTGTTGTTGTTGTTGTTGCATATACTAACTAAAAACTTGAAGAATTTGAGGTTAGGAATTTATTTTTGAAGTGCTTTTGTTTGTGGATTGCTGATAGCATTTATTGGGAAAACTTTTCTTTCTTTGTGTCTCTTTTATGACAGAAGATTCAGTAATTTATTGGAACCTTTTTTTTTTTTTTTGTATTTTGTTGTTAATGTCTTCCATGAACTTAACCAAAATAAGTTTAATGTCCTTGATTTACGCTGTTACCAACAAAAACAGGACGAAGAAATCCGGAAACTTAAAGCTTTTCATCCAAACTTCTCACACATCGTCGCATTTACGGCTTTCTCATTCTTGGCGTTTTGCTGCCAAAAAAAATATTGTAAGAATCGTGCACAAAAGCATATGTGAAACAACAGCTATCGTCAGATCAGTGGGACAGTTCGTTGCGGCCCAATTAGGTGGCGCACCGACGGATGTGTGGAACTTCCCATACCCGTCACCGTGTCAATAATATCTTATTTAATTAGAATTTTGTTGTTTTTTTATTTTTTTTTTACTTCGGTTTTTGTCGATACTTTTTGCGTTGCTGTTGTTGGTTTTCGTGTCACATAAGATTCGCTGGATGCCGCCACCTTTGCTTGAGTACATATCATATAGAGATGACAGTATAAATGACTTTGTTATTTGTTCCATAAAGAAACTTGTTCACGGAAACGTGTGGTTTATACATTTGCCGTCAGCTTTTACCATCTACCCTCACTCCATCCACCATCTCCACCACCCATCCTCCATACCACTGACATAAATGTGTTGTTTTTTGCGGGATGGGTACGAAGGACACGCGACTTTTGTCACGCTAGCCGCGCGTATGTACACACATGGCGAGATGATAGCTTTGCCCGTGAATTCCTGCGTTGCCTACAATGTGGCGGAAACTTTGTGTACATTTAACATTATACGAATAGCGACTTTAATCGCAACAATTAAACGCGTGCAGCAGCTATTTCGCGTGCGCAATTATTTCTCGCTATGCTAAGGAAGCACGAGGCGAGTGTTTTGCCGTGTAAAAGGACTCATATGTGCAAAAGAAATGGTGAAATGTGGCTGCAATCGGAAACGGTGATCCGGTACACAAGAATCCGGCGCCTTCCATGGTCGGCGACGAAGAACATTGATTTTAAGACGCCGCGCTGCAACGCGCCGCCGCCGCGCCGCGCCGCGGTGGAGGATTAGAAGCGCCGATACTGTTTTTATGAATATTTCACGTAAGAAAACTACAAATCGCGATAATCTGGTTGAGTGAGAGGTGTATTGATAATATGAGAAGAAAACCATGTTTAAGAAACTGTGTATGCCTTGGGCCGGTTGATTGATTTACGCGCGACTTTTTTTGTGCTGTTTGTTTGAGACGATACGCGAAGCTTTGCGATTAAAATCGCGTCGATTGCTTGAGGCGTTTTATCAATATTTTTGTTTGTTTATTACAGCTGGTTATTGAGAAGGGGGAGGCAGACGGGGGAGAGGGAGGTGGGGAGGGATTAGATGATCAATCTGCCTTCCCTCTACCTGATTTATTGGCCTGCAATTTTCAAAGGTAGATTGGAGTTTCAGTGACCTTGGTCTATGGGTTTTTTAGGCGATTTTTTTTGTGTTTTTTTGTTTACTGTGTACGTCTTGAAGTAGTTTAACCATGTTGGGATTTCAAGTGTTACTGCCAAGGTCACTGTAGTTTACATATGCTCTTTTTGCTGTTGTTGTTGTTGTATTTATGACATAATCCGAATGATTAAGGTAATATTAAGACAGAAATCGTATTTCGTATAAATGTGCCCCAATGCACCAAGATTCAAATAAGAAAGGCATAAAAACAAGTTTCTTAACAGCGACAAAACCTCAAAGTGCAACATCTGTATTGTTTCTTTTTAATACGACACAAGCTTCAAATGAGCTGCAAGTTGTTGTTTTGTACAAATATTTAAGTTCTCTGTTGTAACTTTTCTTCAGCTTTAAACGGTTTCACTTTGTATTTAATGACCTCCTGACAACCTTTACAATGGAATTGTCAAGCTGGCTGCATTCTTTGTTGGCTGGACACTTGGAATCGTTAATCGCCGGCGTTCATTGCTTCTAACGCAAATCCGCATTTTTAATTAATAAAATCTAATTTGTTTAGTCCAAGATATGAAATGAAATTCTTCACAAATTAGTCTTATAAATATTATGATAAGAGCTTTTTCTCTTCCATTGTCTCAATATTATGATAACAGCTTCCTTTTTTCATTGTCTCAGTGTCATTCGATGTTGTGCTATTGCTTTACGTTTGATGTTATGTCTTGATAAGTTTTGTTTTGCCGTGCAATTGATCTTTTTAAGTGAATGAATTTAACGATTAGCACTGATTTATGAAAGTTAATTAAGATTTTGTAAGATTCAATCGGATTTTTCGACCGTATTTTTACAGAAAAATTAAGTTTTGGAGTTGGAGCTGGATATATGAAGATTGTATCTGTAAAAAGATCTACAGCAATCTTAGAACTTTGAACTCCTGAATACCCGGAATTATCAAACAAACTTTATCATTTTCACCATAAAAGTTAATTAACAACAATTTGACGACTGACCAAAGTCCGAAATTGATTAGACCTTCAACCGATAAACAGGAAGATTTACAAAAAAAAAAAAAAGGCATAAATTAATTAACTAAATCCATTTGCGGCGACAAAGAACAACATCAGATATTAACAAATCAATAAATCTGCCTCCTCAACCTTACCACTGGTAAATGGCTTCGACGTCGTCAGCCTTATCCTTAGGCACCGGAACCACGTCAGGATGCTTGAAGAATGGATGTGATAAGGTCGTCATGATTGTCGCCCTTTTCTATCTCTTTTGTTGCACACGTTGTTCCTGTTTTCTTTACAAATCTCTTGATTGACTTCTTTTGATAGAAATTTCGCACACTCAACCAAAAAAACAAAAAAACGATAAAAAAGAAGAAGAAGAACGCACAATTGCTATTGGATTACTGCATCCTCTGCCGATAGCATTTACAAAATTTTACAACCGCAACAGAAAAGCTTTGAAAACAACAACGTGCACGCACAAACAACCGAAATGTCTTAGCACCGCATGCCTCTGACTGACTTCTTCGGCGAAACCTGAATGCCGTGGAACCACGCGAAATACTGAGGCGAACGCCAGTCGTCGAGCCAGCGAAACAGCTGAACAAGACGCGCGTGCGGTCGCAGTTAAGAAAATCTGCACGTACTTGCCATGCGCGAGTGACGCCGCCGAACCGTATTGAGGCTCAGCCACTTGAGCGCGGTTTCCCTTTTTGCTTTTACCAGTAAACCAGTTGAAGAATTCGCGACGGACAATCTGATGTGTCTAACATTTCCACAATTTGATTATGCAACAAATTGCATCAGCTGCAATTTCCACTTACATCTAGCGAAGGTATACGGTTGAGCAATCAGTGAGGTAAGGCTGAGGATTTGTTTTTATTGGCTTTTAACATTTTGATGGTCCTAAGAAGTAAGTTTCGTATGTATGTCCTTGAGCAATGTCTATAATCCATTAATTCTGTCTTGGGTACTGCCATTAAAGGCACCCCCACTTCAGGTGTAAACCAATCATTAATTGGTTGATCTTTTCATGTAAGTACTTCATTCTTGTCGTCTTAGCTCCTTGCCATATTCTTCGTGTACACAAATGTGAATCATTAAAATCGTTCATTATCTGCTTGTTACCGTTCGCAATTAGGGTCTACGTCGTAAAACATTTAATATGCCACTCAACTATTTCCAATTATTTAAACACGAAGACTGCCCTCTCCTCCACTTATCTGGCCATATAGTCAGCAATGATTCGCCGGCCCATTCAGCCACATAATGATTTTGCATTGCACACGCCACATAAAACATACCAAGAGAAAGTGCCCCGGCTAGCATCTGCAGAACTGGTGGCGATGGCACATAAAACCAGTTACATTGGCATCCATGCAGCAGGTTGATGATGGCGCGATGGGTTTTCTTGTATCCCCTCCCGCACATCGACGACGCGACTCTTCCACCAGCCGATTAACCAGGTAAACGTGGTAGGCGATTGCATTTATTGTTGTGCCACAGCATAATAATAACATAGGCAGTTGAATACATAAAAGTCCACAAGTGGCGACTTCCTGGCATTTGGCGTGAGCTTCGCGTGTCATTGTTTAGGCTTTTCTGTTGCGAAAGTTTTCTTTTCTTTTTTTTTCGGCGTTTTCTTGCAGCGATTGTATAATTGTCAGCTGATTGTTTGATGTTCTTAATGAAGATTATCGGTTGCATAAAGACATTAGAGAAGTTGCTCGGCGCATTTGTGTGGTGTAACAACAAACTTTCAGCACCAAACTTTAAGTATAGAATTACTAATCAGTGTTAGTTAATTGAGAAAATATTTACCATTAGCATCTACTTGACTTGGTGCCACCTTCTATTGACTAAGCAATTAGCACGCAATTGAGTAGAACCGCGTGGATTTTACTGGTGGCACTCAAGACGCACCTGAACGGTTCCAATGTCCACGATTTTCGAATAATATTCTGACGTAATGTATGGCGTCGGCATCTTTACAACGCTTTTAAAATGCCTTATAAACGACGTCATTTGGTCGCATAACACGTTTGCCATCATCTCTCTATTGAATCTGCGACTTCAGGTGGCATGTAGAGACGCTGGCTGTATGGGCATGAGCATAACTTTTACGCGATAATATCGTGCATATAATTTGCATAAATCAAACTGATTAAAGTTGGAAACGGCTTGACGGTGGAGCTCATCACAATTCATTCATTTACTTCATGTTCGTGTAATGATATCGGATTTGGCAGTTTGGGTGATGTGATTATGCTGTCGATTATGTCAATCGGGATGTCGATCAATGCGCGAAAAAAATGGATGAAACAGAAAATGGGGGAAAACAGCAAGGGAAATTGATGAATCTATGATTCCATGATTTAATTCGACGGCACTAAGGTAACTAGGAAAGTAAAACGGAAGGACGGAAGGTTTTCGGTGTTTAATAGAACTGGGTATTAAGCGGTTTGATTACAACTAGGAACCACAAAATTCATCCCAGCAGTCCTGATCAAATAATCTGCTTTCTACACAAATTTAGAAACTCTTAACTTCCTCAACAATTTAAACCACAACTTTCATCAAGTTGTAGAGTAAATATTATCTCACATAAGGAATGGGTGATTACAAAAAACAGGACGCGACAGGGAGGACCGGCACAGTAGTTGGTGTACCAGCTTTTTGTTTTGCCTTTAAATGCATTTTTTACTTGAAGACCTTCACAAAGACAAAAAGAGATATTTGAACATTGAAACATCGAGTCTGTGACCTTGAAACGTTGAATAGAAATGTTTGTCATATTATTATTTGTCGAAGCGACGTTGAACATTGGTATAAAACAATAAATACATTTGAAGATACAAATATCCTTAAAGAACTGTTGTTCATCAACTTTGCAGTCTATCAATTTCTTTTTATACAAAAGATTCGGCTATATTTACAAACTATTCCCATTATTAGTGACCACAACTTTCTTCACCCCCCAAACAATGGGTGGGGTGGTGTCAGTGAACTAAGCGGCCTAACAAAAACAAGCCGCAATCAATTTCTTTGTGCAGCTCCTTAGTCTTCATTTGCCCAATCAACACAGCAATGGACGTAAGAGAGAAGAGAAGAAAGAAAAAGTATCCACAACAGTTTGTGCAAATTACCAAGATTGCCGCAACTAAAAAGTAGTGCGCTTTTGAATAAATTCCACAAACTGTTCAGCAAACTCCCAAGTCCCAATCGATTCGTGGAAATTGCAATAAGTTAACGCAGTCCGATGGGGTTTCATCAATATACTTATCGGACTTCCGCTTTGAATAAACATACATGTATCTACATATATGGTATATGTGCACGAGTGATTTGCACAATCCCAACCTCACTCCATCACTATACTATTGGCGCATTGGCAGTCGTTGATTGCATAATTGGAATTGGTAATATAAGTTCGCCGTCTCGCCTGGCCAACGCATTTATTCCCGAAGCTGGCAGCTTCGCGTCGATATTTGCATATAAAAAAAGAATAACGTGCGAATTTGCTTGGTTCAAGGCTGGTAAATGGCTTGGAGTGGGCATTAGAATTGCGAACTTCTAAAAATATACAGTCAAGAGCCATGAGTGTCGGCAAGACACTGAAACGTCGTTGAGACATTTTACGCGAATTCAATACCATTGCTGCTATCTGACGAAAAGAAAGTTGGCAATAAACCAGAAATTGAGTTGAAGCTTTGGTTAACATGATTCCTGCACTGAAACTCATGCTGCTAGAATGTACTTAAGGAAGTATTAAGTATTTCACCGTGCTCCTTGCACGCTTTTATAAAAAGCTTCGCCAAATGGTTTGTGATTTTACTGTTAGTTTGTGAAGCTTTCTGTGATCAAAATACCATTTTTTTTTTTCAATTAAATTTATGGAAATAATTGACTAAAATTGGTTAAGTTCTAAACCGTTTTCAGACAAAGTTTCTGAATGCATGCAAAACAAAATCTCAAGGATTAACCAACGATGACCACACTTAGAACTCTCATCGAGAATCATGCCATCCATCGGAAATTCGCATCCACAAAAGAATTCATGCAGCATTAATGTTTCATAGCTCTTCGCCACTGCACAGATTCTTGCAATTTCAAATGATTTTTACACAAAGAAAATAACTGTCTCAGTTGTTTACCTGCCATCGGTTGTTCCTCACAATTCTGTGTTCTGGTTCATATAGAGATAGACAGATAGAAGCGAGGCATTCCAGACTGCGCTGCCATTTAATCCGCAGTTTTTCATTCTGAAGAAAGAAATATAAGATAAGCTTACGAAATAAAATAACAAAAATAATAAACAGGTAAAATTAGGATAAAATAGTTTGAAAATATATAAAAAACAATAGAAATCGAACGCACTAATAACGAATAAACTGATAGACTTAAAAGTAAATAGTAAAAATAATATGAAATGAATTTGAAAAAAATAAAATTTTGCTAAACTTAACGACAATTTAGGACTTAAACCAATAAGAAGGATTTAAACGTCAAAAGCGATGTTTCTACACTAAAAAGAAACAACGTCGCCGTTCAACTATATTACAACTTAATTTGTTATTAAAATTCGCCCGTTTGTGTTTCTCTTCCTCTTCCATTCATTCATCTTTTTGTTTCCATTTTTTGTGTTTTTTTTTTTTTACAATTTACATAACATATGAAAAAGACTAGAAAAGCTCCTCGTTCGTTTTACATTTATCTATAACTGGATGACGCTGTTGATGTTGTTGCTGATGCCTTGTGGTATGTAGATGTTCCGCTGCGAATGATTCGATCGGTCCAGCTCCTTGCGGAAATATTGTATTGTCTTCTCTAATCCCAGTTTCAGTGACACCTAGAATGGCAGGAAAGAAACATTTTGTAAGAACTGGAAGCTTTTCGGCTAATTTAGTAAATTTTCAACTTTCAACCTCTTCTTAAGACAATTACGCAAATCTTTAACTGAATCGCTTACAGTTGCTTTCTGTCTGATCCACATTTGTTCTTAGAATTGTCTAACAATTTGATCTGAATCGCTCCAAAAAAAAAATTCATAGAATTTCTCAAAACTGCTCCAGATTCATTCTTAGATTTCGCACGCGCTCCTATCGGATTCGAATTTCAATTTAAAGCCTAGCGTAAACAATCGAGAATCAGATTAGCCCTGGCCTTACTGCCCTAGATTTGTTCTTGCGATACTTAAATGGTTCTTCTTCTTGAAATTGCTCCAGAACTTTTTTTTTAGCAGTTAAATAATTTCTTGGAAATGTTGATTCGTTTTTTGTTCAGTCTTCTTCACTTCAGTTCGAATTTATTCTTAGAACTGCTCACAAAATATTTGTCTGAACTGTTCCAGATATTTTCCTCATAACTGCTCTAGATTTTATTGCTTAAGAAAATGTTTAGAATTTAACTGGATCATCCAACATTGCTAATCGGATTTTGTTCATCAAGTTGGAATTGGCAGTAAAATCATTTAAAAATTCAGTAAATACCAACCCTTGGCTCCCACGACAGGTATTTTTTGGCGCGCGTTATGTCTGGCTTGCGTCGCTGTGGATCATCCTCCACCGCCGGCATTTGCAATATTTTACTCCTGCCACCAACCAAATCACGTATCATAACAGCAAACTCTTCGATCGTGTGTTCCACTGGATTGCCCAAATTCACCGGCTGCGAGTAATTGGAGTTCATCAGGCCGACCAGGCCGTCCACAAGGTCGGACACATACTGAAACGAGCGTGTCTGTTTGCCGTTGCCGTAGATCTTTAAACAGAATTCTTGGTCACTAAATGCACTCTTTTTAAATCATTTGCAGAATTCTTCATTCGCCAAACTCATTTGCTGTTTATTTGCTATTTGTTTGGCGTCAAATAAATTCAGTGGGTATTAGAATAGAAACATAAACAAACAAAAAAAAAACATATGCCAACAAAACACAAAACAAAACATAAATTAATTGAGGCGCATTTACCGTTATCGACTCATTCTGCAGCGCCTGCAGTATGAAATTGGAGACAACACGGCCGTCGTTCATGTGCATGCGAGGTCCGAATGTGTTGAAGATCCTGGCCACGCGCACATTGACGTTCTCCTGCTTGGCGTACGC
This sequence comes from Sylvicola fuscatus, assembly GCA_026546915.1. NCBI lineage: Eukaryota > Metazoa > Arthropoda > Insecta > Diptera > Anisopodidae > Sylvicola > Sylvicola fuscatus. The sequence goes on from JANSTS010013756.1 coordinate 32,316, forward strand.
GTAGCTGAGCGTCTCGGAGACGCGTTTGCCCTCGTCGTAGCAGGCACGCGGACCTATCGGATTCACATGACCCCAATAGGTTTCCGGCTGTGGATGCACGTTCGGGTCGCCGTACACCTCTGAGGTGCTGGCTATCAGCACCTTGGCGCCAACACGCTTCGCCAAGCCGAGCACATTTATTGTACCTGCAATGGAGAAGGTTATTAAAGTTAAATTACGTGATTTTATTGTTTGATAAGAAAATAATTAAAATGGCGAAAATTAAAACTGGCAATAATACTCCAAATTCAAAATCTTCAGGTACGTACCAACAGTGTTTGTTTTTATAGTTTTCACTGGATTATACATGTAATGGGGCGGCGATGCCGGACTGGCCAAATGATAAATCTCATCCACCTCGATGAATAGTGGATTCACAATGTCGTGGTGGATCAGTTCGAAATTCTCGTGGCCAAACCAATGTTCAATGTTGCGTTTGCGTCCCGTGAACAGATTATCGACGACAATAATCTCGTGGCCCTGCATCATCAGCGTGTCCACGAGATGCGAGCCCACAAAACCAGCGCCGCCGGTCACCTGCCGATTTCAAGAAATGACTCATTAGCACTACAAAACAAACATAACCTACAAAAAGAATAGTTGACATAGTAACAGCGACTGATAAGCGTGAATGTTGACATGTAAGATTGAAAACAAATTAGTCAGGCAACAAGTGTAATTAAGTGAACAAGATTCGTTTGATAGCAACCAAGTGAGTGTTCTTTATTACTGAACATGAGCTGATTAAATATCCAAATTACCAAAATTCGTTTTCTGTTTTTGTAATTCAGGAAGGCTACATCTGGATATTTGCGGTGTATACGGGATTCCAGCTCCTTGATTTTGTCCTCCAATTCACGAAGTTTCTGTCGCGTCTCGTACAGCGAGGCGTACTGTTCGTCATCATCCGAGTGCTGTGGCGGGCCGCCGATGGCCGCGTCAATAGCCGCCTGTGCCGCCAAACTTTGCGACAGCTGCTGCTGCTGTTGGCCATCACTGTCCAGCGGAACTCCACGTGATTTATACAGGAACATTACTAAATAAGTGACAGACGCTTGGTAAATATTTGAGATAAGACAATGTGGGAACAGATGCGCGCACGCCAGCACGTCACAACCGCTAAGATATGATAATGTTTACTCACACACAATGCCGACCACAAGGATCACCGTGATGAAGCGCATTTTTCGTTTCAAAAAGGCCACCGACGTCATTCCCCTGAAGAGCTCGTCCGCCAATTTATCAATATCGATTAATCGCTGGCATGGTGTCGCGGGTCAATTAGCAGCATATAATCTCAATATGGATCTGGATTGAATGGAACTAGTTATGCGGCCGCTAATTGTCACTGGTGTCATTATGCGGACCATCTATGCCTGTAATCGCGCTTCTCGTATGTTCCGCCGCTATACGCTGTCGCCTCCTCTCTAATCTATTCTAATTTAATGCGACGTATTACGACAGTCGCCCAATCTCTCCAGCAGCTTCAGGCGGACGTTCGCTGTTTTGATTTTATAATTATGTTGGTTTTCTTTTTTTTTTTTTTGTTTTTCTTTTCGGTTTGTCTGTATTTTTTCTTCGTTTTTTTTTGTGACGTCTTCGCAATCAATCGAACAAAAGCGATTTTTTCGTAGGCAAATGTAATCACAGGGCGTTTAACTAGCTTAGTGGTTCGGTACAAAAATAGAGCCCGCCAGCGCTTTTTCAACACACAAATTCGCTATGTGCGTCTTCCAAGGAACGTTTATTTGCATACACACACTTGCACACACTTGTCGCTGTTCGAAATGCCAAGTGGTGCTGGACGCGACACGGCATCGGCCAGCCGCCGCATCGACGCTTGGGCAGACGGCACTTTTTCAACTATATATTCTATGTAGAACTTTATGCAGCTGTCGCCTAATTGTATGTCTCATAATCTCATTTATGCGCGCGTTCGACCGTAGTTCCGTTATTCACTGAATGGCGGGGAGGGGGAGGCGGGCGGATAGGCGCACGCGCTTCTCGCACTGTGTTGGGCTGTTTTCTGTTTGCCGCCGTTTTATGTCCTGCCCCCACCACCCCAACGTTTTCTACGAATTTTGCCTTTTTCCCTGTTTCTGAACGTCAAATTTCACTGTGTCAGCCTGACAGCTGACACGTGTCATACGCGCCGCACGCATATTAGGACGAGTGTGACACATATATATATATTTAACGAATCGCACTCGCCTACAGAGCCAATATTTCCCAAGATCAACAAATGCTTATATGATGTTTATAATTACTACTTAAAACTTTCTTTACATTTTCTTTAAATAATTAATGTTTGCAGAGCAGATTTAGTTTAAATGAAAATTTTTAAGATTAGATTATTCAAATTTATCTTAGGGAATTCTATAAAGGAAAATGTAAAAATTTTATTTAAATATAAATAATAAAAAATAAAAAATAAAATAATTTAAAGATCTCTCATATTTGGAACTACTGCACTTCCCTGAAGTCCATCCCTGCATTTTCTTGCTGCGACGAGTAAATCAAAATAACGGGACAACAACCAACAATTACTAAAGTTTTCAGAAATACAAATTGTGTTTATTCTTTACGTTCATAAATATGAATGTTGGAAGGTTAATGATGAATTCTAAGAGTTCTGAATTTAGGAAAACATATGATTATGAATAAATGTTAACTTCCCATATGACCATGAATTCTAAGTATTTTCTGCAAGTCTTTATGTGCAATAAAATAACATAAACATACAGTTTTTCAGAACTTTCTCACAACTTGATTTCAGGAATATAACAACAAAATTACTTACAGTTTTTGGAGATTTTTATATCAATCTGAGATATTAAATATTTTTCTTTGAGAAAGTGGATTTCAAAAACAACATAAACAACATAAAAAAAAATCAAGATTTAACCAGACTTCAGCAATTTTTTTGATACTGATAACAATTAATGTAATTTCATTACATTTGATTTGTATTTCCTTCAATCTAGTTGTAATAATTATCTTGGACATCATGTTTCTGAAAAATTCTTATCTTAAAAGTTTATTAATACATATTGCATTAAACTCGGAAAAAATTAGATATAATTTTAAAATTCTTCATAATGTCAAATTTAATAAATTTAGTATAGATTAACCTTTTATGAATAAGAGTCGATAGGCCGAACATCTAGCACTAATTAACTATTATAATTATTAATAATTTATTTTGCTAATTATAGTTGTACCATAAATAAATAAAATTCGATATTTAGCTCCCAAGATCATATTTCTTATCTTTTGTTTACCTGTTTGTTTTCTTCACAAAATGCATCTAGATTGCAAAGAAATGAATTTCTTAGAATTCAGATTTTCTTCCAGATCATGAAAATGAAAATAAATTCTAGAACCAATTATTCAGGTAAACCCCAATTTTTCTTTATGCGAAACCTGTTTAAATGTTCAAATAATTGCAACAATCAAATTTACATTTGTCGAAGGATTTGAATTTCTTTATTGGAATAAAATTAATTATTTTCTAAAATAAATTTGTTGACGATAAAATCAATCGTTTGAGAGCAATTAAAAATGTACGAATTTCATCAATTTTAATTGAAGTATATTTCCGATTAAAACGAATTATATCCCTTAAGTACATCCCTGCATTTGATAGCCTCGAAGAGTAAATACAATTTGAAATGTCGGAAAAACAGGTAAAGACAAACAAAATAACGGGACAACAGCCACCAATTACCAAAGTTTTCAGCTACACCAAAAGATACACAATTTATGTTTATTCTTTATGCTAATAAATATTAATGTTGGAAGGTTGATGATGAAATCTGAGAATTCTGAATTTAGGAAAACATATGATTATGAATAAATGTTAACTCCCCATATGACCATGAATTGTAAGTGTTTTCTGCAAATATTTATGTGAAATAAAATAACATAAACATACAGTTTTTCGGAACTTTCTCATAACTTGATTTCAGGAATATAACAACAAAATTACTTACAGTTTTTGAAGATTTTTATACCAATCTGAGGCAAATATTTTTCTTTTGGAAAAGTAGATTTCAAAATTGTGATTCTTACAGCATAACTAATTTCGAAATTAATTTAATTAAGCTGAGTGGTATATGACATCTTACGAAATATGTTTTGATTGATAACTGATAACAATGAATGTAATTTCATTACATTTGAATTGCATTTCAAAGTCAATCTATAACAATTATCTTGGACATTATATTTCTAAAAATTCTTATCTTAAAAATTAATTAGTACATACATGTTACATTAAACTCGGAAAAAGTCTACATAACTATTATAAAAATGTCTGCAATTTCCTGAAATCAATCATTATTAAGAATTGTTTCAAACTGATTTGGATTCCTTTCCACTTTGGAATAAGACGCAAAAACAATTTGCTTCAACTACTTAAAAGATTGTACTGCCATAAACTTAGATTTAATTATAAATTTCTTAAATGTGACAATTATGAAGCCCTAGCAGCTAGCACTCATTAGCTATAATAATTATTAATAATTTATTATTATAATTATAGTTATAAATACAAAGGATTCGATATTTACCTGCAAAGACCATCTTTACCATCTTAAACCTGATTTTTTCTTCATAAAATCCATCTAGAATGCAATGAAATGAATTTCTTAAGAATTCAGTTTCTCTTCAGAACATGTAAATGAAAATAAATTCTTGAATATATTATTCAGGTAAAACCCAATTTTTCTTTATGTGAAATCTGTTCAAATATTTAAAAATTTGCAATAATAAAATTTACATTTGTCGAAGGATTTGAATTTCATAAAACAAATGTTTTCCTAAAATTAAATTTCAGACGATAAAATGAATTTTTTGAGAGTAATTAAAAGTGTAAGAATTTCATAAATTTAAATTGAAGAATATTTCTGGTAAGAACGGAATAAAACCCTTAAGTACATCCCTGCATTTGATAGCCTCGAAGAGTAAATACAATTTGAAACGTCGGAAAAACAGGTAAAGACAAACAAAATAACGGGACAACAGCCACCAATTACTAAATAGTTCAGCTGCACCAACGAGAAGACAAAAACAATTGCGTTTTGTGTAAAGAAGAAATAACAAAAAAAAAAACTGGCATAAAATTCGGCGAAATAATTTCAACTACTGAGTTCAGGAATGTTGTTGTTTCGAATAATATTTTACTCGCAATATGACCCAAAACAATTCTAAGAATTTTATTTTGGAGTACGATGTAAAAGACATCTTGGATTAAATGATCAAACCATTTGTTCATTAAGAGGGCAGTAATTTCTTTTTGTTTTGTTTAAGGAAGATAACAAAAAACAGTTGTAGTTTTAAGAAGAACTTTAATAGAAACGAGTTTTTGTATGAACATCTTATGGAATTGAGGAAACTTACTAATATTTAATTTTCTTAAAACATTTTCTAAATCAGATCAAGATCAGAGCTTAAAACATCAGAAAACAAATATGATGAGTTTTTTTACTCGGAATTTATAAAATTTCTGCCATTTCCAAAAGTTCATCATTAGTTTGAGAAGTTGTTTCGCTCCCAAGATTATCTATCCTTCGGTACTGAACCAGATTGTATATTAATTGCATTTAATATGAAATGAAAACCGTGTAGGGAAATTTTTGGATGTAATTTCGAAATTGAAAATTCAGAATATTTCTATAGAATAATAGTCAGGAAAAACAATCGAGTATTTGTTCTAAGAAAACTATACTCAAATATTCAATAAATGTGCTATTCTGCAGTTTGCAGGTTCTGGAAATAAATTTTGTTCTTAGCTAAATGTCATGAAAATGTGTTCTTAAACATCAGATTTTTTAAAGGTTTCTAACTACATATTGAATCGGTTTTCCGATAAATAAATTTCTTCGAATCTAAAAAATGAGACATAAACATTTTCACCTTGAGTCCATCTCTGAACTCGCAAACTTAGAGGCGATAGCAATTTGGAAATGGTACTGCACACAAATACAAGTATCCGGATTTCGGATAAGAGACAAACAAAACGGCTACCAATTACCGAATTATGTGGCAACCGAAGAGGAGACACTAAAATTGCTTTTAACGTAAATAAAAATGAATTTTACTGGGTTCAAGG